>CM076248.1:6530633-6590633 GCA_038380765.1 Odontothrips loti | reverse complement strand
TCAGGAATTTTCACCTCGAATCGAAACGAATCGAATTTCTCGAAAAAGACCCCGAATCGAATCGGCCAAATTTTCTTCGAATCGAATCGAATTTCCACTCCAAATTTTCGAATCGAATTCGAATTTGTACTTTCTACGTATATTTTTCAAGCGTTTTTAGAATATTTCACGTCATTTCACCATTTCACCTGTGTCTAATCGCCATATTATCCAACAATGCGCGGAATTTGACATGGCACATTACTTGACACGCAAACTGCAAAATTTCATTCACTTCAAACTTTGCTGATGAAAGAGGGTGAGATAAGGATGAAATAATAACGCGTCTTGGCGCGCGAGTGGCCTGACGAGGCGGTGCGGCGCGGCGTGAAGTGACAACAATCGTATGAAAATATTTCGTTCCTATTTTGTGGGTGTGGATGTGGGTAAGACAAATTTTGAGTAGGAACGAAGAGCGCGCGGAATTCAAAAGGCAGAGCCTGGATGGTCGATTCGAGGACGAAGCAGCGTCGATTCGAATTTTCGAATATTTCGGTTTCGAAGCGGCTGGTCCTTCAGCGAATCGAATCGAAACCGGGCCGATTCGATTCGTTTCGATTCGATTTCGATACATTCGCACAGCTCTAGGAGACGCGGTGTGCGGGGTGCGTCGGCACGGCCCGGGCCACCTATGTGCCTATGTGTGCGCGCTCCGGGCAAGTACGAGGACGTCCGGACGTACTTTAGGGATGACGTCTGGGCACGCGGGACCCGCCGCCGACGGCGACGGTGAGGAGGGGCCCGGGGGACGTGTAGGGGTGGCGGCGGGGCGACGGAGACGGACGGAGTGGGGACACAGTTGTTGTTGCTGCGCCGGAAACGCGGCGTCTCGACGTCTCGGAGCGCAGCCGCAGCCTCAGCCGCTGCACCCCTTTGGAGGTGTCTCGCCGTGCCGCGCACAGCCGATGACGACACGCGACACGTCTGCTTGTCTGCCACGCCGATGGCACCGTTTTCACGACGTGCGAAAACGACAAGCAGTGCGGCGCGGTGCGGTGCCGGCAGCAGCAGCAACAGCAGCAGCAGGCGAAGAGAAGCAGCGTGCGCACGGAAAAAGGCCATGGACTATATTCTGCAACGTCCATAGGCATACAGACAATCTTTCCATTTGTCCACAATTGAAAACAATTTTGTTCGTTTGGAGTGACGAATTTTGACGTGCAGAATCGTCCATAACCAATGGACAAAATTGTTCATAGACTTTTCCCGTGCGCGCACTCCTCCCGGATACTTTCACTCGTTGCAGCACAGTTGGCATAGCGGGGGCCGCAGACGCGGGCCGTCGCCCTCCTGCCACCCTCGCCTGCGGCCGGGCTGGACCCGGCCGGTCCTGCTGGCCCTGCTCCTGCTTGGGCTCTGTTGTGCCGGCTTGTGCCCTGCTGGCCCTGCTAGGGCACTGCTGGCCCTGCTAGGGCACAGCTGGCCCTGCTAGGGCCCTGCTAGGGCCCTGCTGGCCCTGCTTGGGCCCTGCTGGCCCTGCTAGGGCCCTGCTGGCCCTGCTAGGGCACTGCTGGCCCTGCTTGGTGGGGGGCCCACCCCGCCTGCTGCTTCGCTCGCCACCCCCGGGGGCACAGCAGCCACCGCGGCCACTCAGACGCACCGCGATATATCCTCAATTTGTCCTCCTTCAATGTGCGCGGCGGCACAAACAACAGCAGCAGTAGCAGCAGCAGCAGCAGCAGTAGGAGGCGGCTCGGTTCGGTGTGGCGGCCGCGTGGAATTGTTCTCAGAGCGATCGAGCGTCGAAACGCATCGGTCATCGAGGGCCAGCGGGGCCTGCAGCTGTTGCCGCCGGTGCCGCCGTACCCTCTCCTCCCCCGCGCAGACCGTGCGGGCGTTACGTAATTAGCGGACGCCCCGCGGAGGCCGCCGCGCGCCCCGCGGGGACCTTATTGCCGCCGCGCCGAATGAGTAATTTAGTGGGCATGCCAGCGAGTGCAGTCCCTAGGCGACGCGACGCGACGGCCCGCCGCGGCTCTGCGGGCTGCGATCGGCGGGGCGGGGCGGGGCGGGGCGGGGCGGGCGCAGGCGGCTGCCTTCTGCCGCCGCCGCACTGCATCGCGCTCCGCAATCGCAAACATTTCATGGAGAGTTAATCACGGCCGAGAATGTTAATGAGATTCTCGCGCTGCTGCTCTCCGCGCGCGCCGCGGGGATATGTGTGTGCGTTTTGCAAAAACTCTAATGCGGGGACAAACGTCGCTGACAGCCCGCGCCCCGCGCCCGCGCGCCGCCCTCCGGAATGTGAGCGGTGTGCCCGTGCCTCTGGCACCGCGGGCGCCGCGGCCACGGGTGAACCCGAAGCAGCGGGCGGAACCGGCCGAATCCCCCTGAGTGTCTTCCGTTCAGTACGTCCGAATGCCCTCTTGTACGGAACTATGAACGGTGACCCCGGACAACCTGCTGCGACCACCAGGGTAGGCCATCCCGCACGACGCGCATGCATGCAGACGTCGTGGTTGCCTACCCGACAGGCGCCTTGCGGCCAAATTAGGTTCGCAGCCCTGCCTCCCCTCGCGGCGGGCAGCATTCCGCAGGATAGGGATTTAAAGGCCGGTAATATTACCGGTAAGATTCGGTAAGTTACCGTTACTAACGGTAATGTTACTCGACCTCGAAAAAAGTGGTATTTTTCGGTAATATTCAGACTTGCAAAACTCTGAAAATTAGCTGTGCTTGCTGTTCAAAGTAGTGAAAAGGGTACTTTTTGGTCCTTGCCGTCACTGCAAAGGCTGAATCTACTCTAAAACGCATCCTTTATTATTATTTTTGCATGTTCAAGCAATTATCTGACTTCTCGCTAGAAGACAACCGTAGCCATACACAATCCTTAATTCTGACACAAACCTATATTTCAAGTGATAAAACGTCTGAAGTGTTCTAGCACATCAAGAATTGCCAGGATTGACTCTGATTGACTACTGTTACGTGGAAAAACGTAGAAACACATACTATTTTAACAAATACCGGCTGTAAATCAATCTTTCTCATTATTACCAAAAATACCCGTAACTTACCAATGTTTCCGTATCTTACCGTAAGATTGAATCTTACCGGTATTTTTAAATCCCTACCGCAGGAGATACTCCTCCGCGAGCCGTCGCGGTCGCTCGAGCGCGGGGTACCCGCCGTAATGCTTCTGCCAGTGACGCCTCCGAGCCGAGCGGAGGCGGCGTTACGTAATTTATGGACGATCCCGGAGTACTTGAAGGAGGAGAGGAGAGGGCTCGGGACGAAAAGGAATTCGCCGCTCTTTCTCGGAAGCTGCAGCCGCAAACACAATGCGTCGTTCGGACGTCCCGTCCATTCTCGGCACCCTCTACTCCACTCCGCTCCATCCCGGGCGCGGCATCGGCAGGCCCAAGCCCCTGCAGCCGCAGCCCAGAGCCCGCCGCCCGCCCAGCCTCCCCCGCGCTCGCCAAACGCTACGCCGGGGCCGCGCCGGGGCTGGCCGTCAGCAGGTTCTGTTCTCCTTTTTACCTCTCTTTCAAAGCCGCCCGCCCCCTCGCCTCCCTCCCTCCCCCACGCATGCCCTACCCCAGGCCGTGCCCAGCCCAGGCCGCGCCGGTCGCCTTGATGTGATTTCTTACCAGGTGGCGAGGCGAGGGCAGCGCTGCGTCCATCCACGTCCATTGTTTGTATGTATGCCGAGGGCGCAACGACGCCGGCCGGGCCGGGCCGGGCACAGTGCGTGGCGTGGCGTGGCGGAGGCGCTGACCGCCGCCGGCACAGCAGCGGCAGCAGCAGCGGTAGCAGCAGCGGTAGCAGCAGCGGTAGCAGCAGCGGTAGCAGCAGCGGTAGCAGCAGCGGTAGCAGCAGCGGTAGCAGCAGCGGTAGCAGCAGCGGTAGCAGCAGCGGTAGCAGCAGCGGTAGCAGCAGCGGTAGCAGCAGCGGTAGCAGCAGCGGTAGCAGCAGCGGTAGCAGCAGCGGTAGCAGCAGCGGTAGCAGCAGCGGTAGCAGCAGCGGTAGCAGCAAATGCACATCAAGGTGAAGGAAGGAACGAAGGCGGAGCGACTTTACGCGACGGTGAATTAACGGCGCAAGTGTGCGGAGCGACGTTTTACGCTGACGAGACAATCAGTGAATTAACGGCGCAAGTGTGCCGGCTGGGCATTTCAACGCGTTTGTGCGCGATCACACTCGGAGTGCTGCCGTAAGTGTACCGGCCGGGTGACGGACGGATTCGCCTCTGGAAGAGACGAGCCTGCATGGGACTGCGGACTTGCGGACGTGCCAGCTAGTGTCACTTCTCTTGGCGGTGGGGGGTTGCCGCCCTCTCCGTCGACGCCTGGGGGACCGGAGGTGCTCAAAATCGCAACTTTCTATTTCCCGCTTAAAAAATTGTCAGTCTAAAAGGGTGTATGGTCTCACCCACTAGTGTGTGTTTTTGTGTTTTTTTTCCCTGCCCTGACTCCGTAGGAGGTCGGGATGACTTCGACCCCACCCTGCTTTCCGCGTTGACAAATGGACGGCGCGGTGGCGTGGCCGAGTTTACCGCTGGGTGGACGAGCGGCAGCCCCCAACCCCCAGCCCCCAACCCCCAGCCCCCAACCCCTAACTGGGCCGGGCCGGGCCTGATGAAGCTCCCCTCCCGACGACAGTCAGGGGTCACGCTCCACGGCACTGCCTGGCATTGCCTCCATTTACTTCACGATACTACTGCCGCCACGACTACTACGCGTCACGCTCGGTCGCCACACACGCGCGCGTGTTGTAGTACGCACGCCGCTCCCCGCCACGCCGCGCCGCGGCCTAAGGGCGTGCGGCTGTGACAAATCGACACGTCAGAGCCTCGGCCCCGCCAGCCCCCGCCAGCCCCCGCCACACCCCGCCCCGCCCCGCCGGACCCCGGCCGGCACCGCTGCAGGCGCTGCTGCAGGCCAGGCCGCTGCTGCCCGCCCTGCGCTCGCTAGGGGGTGGCAAGGCGGTGGAACAGTGTGACCTCCTGATCACTGTGTCATCTTCAGAGCATTTCTCTACCTTTCTCTGCCTTATTTTACCTTTGTTCTACGATTGCCTTCGCACATGCACATGCACACACACATGCACACACACACACACACACACGATATTACATAGTTTACGAAGATTACAGAGGATTACATCTCAATGTACAGAGGTTTCCAACAAAAACACTTCCAGACCGGAAACTCTCGTATGGGAAATAATGATGCACAAGAGTCGCGCTCAATATGGGAAAGAGCCCCCAAATTCACTCAAAACGCCATTCAAGTTTCTCACACCTACCCTCGAGAGTTTCCGGTCTCGCAGTTGTTTCGTTCTCCAACTTCCGTTTCCAAATCACGTTGGAAACCTCTATTGGGGGACGACCATCACTGATTCATTCTCAGTGCAGGCGCGTGTCCCAACGTTGTGTTCACCCGCGCTACTGCCATTGCCGTCGAAGCGGGTGGATTCGAGACGTACGACGCGTCAGAAAACACGAATGACATCGCCATGCTGCTGCGGTGCGGGGTCCGAATCGCTTTGCAATGCGGCCCGCGAGCCGTGATGTAACGGCGGACGCGGGTGTTCGGCTGTTTCGCTCGCTGCCGCTGACGGACTCCTCTGCGCATAGACGGCTGCTGCAGCGGCAGCCGCGGGCTGCGCAGTCCGCCCCGCGTTCCTAGAAGCAGGCCGTCAGCTACCCTTCATACATTATTTACCAAGCCCGGCCGAACAATACTCGTGAAAGTGCTTCGGGATGAATGCCCGGGCCGGGGCAGGGCAGCCGTGGCCGGCAGCACCTGGCCGATACTCCCCGGCACGGGCTGGCGGGCCGCGGGTCACCAGCAGCCACGCGGCCACGCGTACGCGTGCGGTACGCGTGCATGCCGCACGCCGTTCCGGCCACCGGCCGTGCCGGCGCACGTCTACCGGTTAAATACCCGCCCGGCCCAAAACAAAACCGAGCGGTGCGTGAAGGTATGGAAAAAAAAATATCGCGTGGAAATACAGTACAGTACAAATACAGTACAAGCCCAGTACAATTCCAGCGCCTGTGTGTGTGTGTGTGTGTGTGTGTGTGTGTGTGTAATGTGGATGTTTTTGCTGAGCCAATACCATCCCAACGCCCGGTTGTCGTGCCGCACCGCGCCGATAGCGGGCCACGGCGACGCGAGTGGGGCCGCCTGGAAGCAGGCAAGCCCGCGACGCACCGCTGCGTTCAGCGAATAGAGAGAAGCCTACCTCCCAGGCTGAGACCGACCGCCGCGTTCGAGACGCGTGGCCTTCTTCTCTTTCGCTCCCAGCGCAGCGGAGTGGGCCGAGAAAGAGAAGTCGCGTGAACTTTTAGCCATGCAGCTCCGTGCGAAAGAGACAGAGTGAGTGTGCGACAAGAAAGAAGCGGGACCGCCGGCTGTGCGAGAGAGGCAGTGGCGGCGGGGTGGCGGAGCGGTTGGTGCGGGGCGTGCGAGAGAGGCAGATAGTCATTGTGTCACCCCTGCCAGCACGACCCGGCTCGGCTTGGCTCTGTGCTGGGCTTGGCCACGCAGTAGGGCTCGGCTGGACTCGGTGTGGGGCGTGGATCCGAACGCATTAGTACTACTCGGTGCAGCAGTACCAGGACCAGGAAACCGTTCACATTGCGCGCGGATAGGAAGCGAACCAGCGGGGTCTGAACTGCCGTGCTTTTCCACTTGGCCTTCTGAGGGCAGCGGGTTCGCCTATCTCACAGGGGTTTTGTGACGTCAGTGCTGCAAAGGGCCCGCCGTTAAATTTCTCGTCCGGGGACCGTCCGTAAACAACTACCGCCTTTCTTTGACAAAGGGGATGCAGACCGGAAACAACCTAGCGATATCGTGATCGTGATCACCAAACGAACCACTAGCAATAATGACAACAACCGGGATGGTTGCGCAAAATCAACCCAGCGGCGATGGGTGATGCGACGTGTAGGGGTGGATAGGATAGGTTAGGATAGTTTAGGTTAGGTAGGTTAGGTTAGGATAGATTAGGTTAGGGTAGGTTTGGTTAGTTTAGGATAGGTTAGGTATGGATAGGTTAGGATAGTTTAGGTTAGGGTGGGTGGTAGGATGAGAACCACGAAAGCACCCACTAAACGGTAAACTAAACGCAACAACAACCGTAGCTCTGACAAAAAACATACCGGAAAAATCCCCCCAACAACAAAACCATAAAAACAACACGCAACCAGACGCAGCAAATTCATCAAAATTTGAAATTTGAGTATCTGGCTCAGCACCTGAAGCTTGCTTCTTCCTAGTTTATGTTCTTTTTTTGGTCGAGCTTGTGTGTACTTTCCATTTCTCTCTGAAAATGAATAAATTAAATTAAATTAAATTGCCGGGGTCTTTGATTTGGCTTCTCACCATAGCACCGTACAGCGAGAGCACGGCACAGCGCAGGACAGGAGCAACGCCTGCGAGATGAGGCATAGGCAACACGCATCACAGAGCCGCCAGTTGGGCTGCCGGGCGGCACGGCGTTGGCCGGAGCGCAGCGCACACATAACGTCAGCAGAAGGTCACGGCAAAAAGCGGCAAAAAGGGAACAGAACCTGGAAGTTATGCAGTTAGCTATATGCGATTTCTAGGCGACTTTTCCGACTCGCGATTTTTTCGACTCGCGATTTTTTCGACTCGCGATTTTTTCGACTCGCGACTTTATCGATTCGAGCGATCGAGTCGGTCGGTCTCTCGCTGTTTTCGCTGTGGCAGTCAGGGACGGACTGGGGGGTCAGAGGCCCGGTCGGGTAAGGCCGAAAGGGGGCCCGATTTTGCCCCGATTTTGCCCGCAGGGGGGGCCGAGAAGGCACTAAATCCGGGGGGGGGGGCGGTCGGGATTTCCCACCTAGCCCGCCCGGGCCAGTCCGTCCCTTCTGGTGGCAGTGCAGATGGCGCGAGTCGATAAAAGTCGCGAGTCGACAAAATCGCGAGTCGGGAAATTCTCCTAGAAATCGCATATCGCTAACTGCATAACTTCCTGAACTGCGGCATGGGGTGATCCACAGTGCGCCCACAATTTGGAGGGCTTCTTGGATCTCTCCCACCTTGAGTTTTGCCTACCTTCCTGGTGTATTTCGATCTGTTTCATCAGCCCCTCCCCCCTTTCCCCTCTCCCCTCACACACGGAGGTATAGTACTTTACGGATGGGATGGCTGTTGGTTGCCAGAAACCCCAACGACCCCAACTTAAACGACGAACACTTTGGGTCTTACCACTGATGGAATTGAAAGATGTCTTCATCTATTTGAAAGGTATGTATTTTCATTTTCCAAAATATATATTTCCCGTAGAGCTGCTGCTTGATACTTATCAAGTAACCAACGCAGGTTCGTTAAATGGAATAATGAATGCGACGTAAACAAACGTTTTGTTTACACTAGTTCTGAACCACAAATTTTTCATATCTCCATTTTGGACCTGAGCGCATAATTTCTCATAGCATAGCCTCTGAACAGTTGAGCACCTGTGGTTGTCACCAATCCCAATATGAACTGTAGGTTTAAGGGCCTGTTTGTTTACGTTTGGCTTTTGGTTATGATCTCCTTTGCCGGTATTTATATGTGAAATCGTAATTATTGGGAAGGTTTGAGCTTAAATACTTTGAGCTGTCGTCGCTCAGTAATTTTTTGTAGCCATTCAAAACGTTTTAAATGGCATCTAATAACTCGGGTCCGCCACCAAGTGGGCCGGGTATACCAACAGTCCCTCTTCCGCCACCAGATACACTAGAAACCAAAAATGTAGTCAAAAACAGAGAGCTTCTTTATCGTCTTATGGTCAGGTGAGTGTGCTATTTTATTGTTAATTCGCTCTCACCAGAAGTGAAATGCATTCAGTTCAAGTCAGTGAAAGTCCTGAGTGTTGGCCTCAATTAACCTCTACCATTGTATTGTCATTCCATTCTAGCTCCATTGAATCACATATTCCAGAATTAATTCGTTTAAATTTTGTATTGCAGCCAACTGTTTTACGATGGCAATCAAAAGCAGGCTCTTGAAGTACAATCAGTAACCAACCCAGATCCACCCTGCCCTCCAAGTGACCGTCTATTTAATTTGATGATGATGGGGCTGGAACACGAGACCTCAAGAAAGCGCAAAAAAGAAGGATTGAATGCTGCTATTAGCCCTGATGGCTTCCTTGGGCCTGGTCTAGGTAGTGAACAGATTTAAACGTTTGTCTTGTATTGCACTAACTCATATAACATATTATTTACACATTTATTTCTGAAATCTCTTTGCCAACTAACCATTCTTTGGTTGACTTGCAGACCTGGAGTTTGAAACTGAAATGCACAGCAATGCACCAGAACCTGCAAAGTATGAGACTGCCTATGTAACATCCCATAAAGGCCCCTGTCGTGCTGGTGCATTTAGTCCTGATGCTCAGATGGTTGCTACTGGAAGTCATGATGCCTCCATTAAGGTGAGAACTCATCTTTAGCTACTCTGAATATTTGGATTTCAGTCATGTATTTAACCACTTCTGCTTCTCATTTATCTCTTTAGATTCTAGATGTTAGTAGAATGTTAGCTAAATCTGCTCCAGAAGCAGGCATGGAATCTTCAGGACCAGAGTCCCAGGGCCATCCTGTTATCAGGACTCTTTATGATCACGTGGAGGAAGTCACCTGCCTTGAGTTCCATCCACGAGAGCCTATACTTGCTTCCGGATCCAGGGACTTTACTATCAAACTTTTTGACTACAGTAAAACATCAGTGAAGAAAGCTTTCCGCACTATAACTGTGAGTGATATGAACAAGCCAACTTGTTTGATAATTGTGTCTTCAAAACCTATCTCAGTACCAGTGAAGTGTTTGTTTCTTTTTCACATTTTTCATGTTTGTTCTATGTACCAGGATGCTGATCAAGTGAAGTGCCTTTCATTCCATCCTGGTGGAGAATACCTAGTGGTGGGTACAGACCACAATGTGATCAGACTGTATGATGTTCAGACTGCTCAATCGTTTGTGTGCAATATTCCTAGCCATCAACACACATCCGGAATTACCACTATAAAGTAAGCTGAAAGTATCAAATCTATGGCAGGGAAAAAATTGCCCTCTCCTGATAATTTGTTGGGAAAATTATTTTGATTGTATTTTTTATTTTCTATTCTAGATATTCTCCAGATGCTAAAGTATATGCCTCAGGAAGTCGTGATGGAAGCATTAAGATTTGGGATGGTGTTTCCAATAGATGTGTAAATACATTTATAAAAGCCCATGGTGGAGCTGAAGTGTGTTCAGTCACATTTACTCGCAATGGCAAGGTAGTTTCATGAAATACTGTGACGGCTCATATGGGGCTGTTCAGATACCACGTGGACACATTTTGGGCACTTTTTGACCTCCCTGCCCCCTCCCCAGTGGACACAAGTGGACATTTCCAAGACTCCCCTCCCCTCTTATCCACGTGGAAAAAAAGCTATATTTTAGTAAGGCTTCTCCGCACGCAGAGTGTGTTATTTGTGCTCTTCAAATCGTAGGAAAGTCATCCAAAACTAAATTACGGAAGAAAATGTTTTTTTCCACAAGAAAACAATGGAACTGAAGTGGCCAGACTTGACCGGCATTGACAAAAAGAGTCAATATCTAAGGTTTTTATTTGCGACAGTAAAATAAACACAAGTAAGCCAATAGTTTACTCAAAATCCTATTTAGCATTGTGTTTGTAGGAGCGCTCAACAAGAAAAAAAATACATGTGGACACCCCCCCCCTCCTCCCCCCCTTCCCCCATGTGTACAACTGTGGACATTCCGTGAACCTCCCCCCCTCTAAGTGTCCATGTGGTATCTGAACAGCCCCTATTAACCTGACCAATAACTATTTTCATCATGTGCGTAATTTTATTTTATCTTTTGCAGTATTTGTTATCATCTGGGAAAGATTCCTTGGTAAAGCTGTGGGAGTTGAACACAAGCCGTTGCCTGATCGCATACACTGGAGCAGGCACTACAGGTAAGTTATGCCATTTATTTCAGTGTACTAAATTTTTAACACAATTTTTAAATCTAATTTTCTTTGATTATTTGTTGTTATTCTTTTCTAGGCAAACAAGAGCACAAGACATTGGCTGTATTTAACCACACAGAAGACTTTGTCATGTTCCCTGATGAAGCTACTACATCTTTATGTGCATGGAATTCAAGAAATGCCTCCCGCAAGCATCTTTTATCGCTAGGTAAATTCTTATATCATTTAAACAAACATGTTTTACCAGAGAAAAACTATTTTTAAAGTTCATGGCAATAACACTACACCTTTTTTATTTTTATTAGGTCACAATGGTCCTGTGAGGCACATCTCTCACTCACCAACAACTGCTGCATTCCTTACTTGCTCAGATGATTTTAGGGCAAGGTTCTGGTCTAAAAGACTACCAACACATTGAAACCTGTCTGTTGGAGAAATCTTGTCATATGCATATTTCAGAATTGTTACACCTTAAGCATAAATAATTGTTACCTTAAATTTAAGTAAGAGAGTGTTTTTTTTCCCCACTGTGTGCAGTTAGATTTTTTTCTGCTGTTAGAAATTGAGATTTGTGTTCGTGTTTATTTTTTAATTGAAAATCAAATGATTGTAAATTTATTTTACTTGTTGTGACAATTCATTTTGTGATACTTGCCTTTTCAATGCACAAATAAATGCTGGAATACAGATATTTCCCTTGAGTTGCACTTCTTTTTGTCCTCCATTCCTTTGAACAAAGAACCTAAGCTAAGGCATCACTGGGTGAAAGAAAAGAAGAGACTGGGAAAAGTCGAAACAAGCACTTTATTCCTATAAAATACACAGCGGAAACAAAACGTGAAAATGAACGTAAGGCAAGGTTAGAGGGTGCGGGTGGTGGAACACAACCATGGAGGATGGCAGGATTCAGCTCCTGGCGACGATCGCCTCATTGGACAGCAAACGGCTGGACGAGGCGGAGGTACTGGCGCCCACAAACAGGCGGGAGACGAGCCACAGCAGGAAGCCGTAGAACATGAACACCACCAGGCGGTCGGCTAGGTAGTACCTGAAGAAGAAAGTAACCGAGTGTGTAGATATTTGTAAGGTTTAAAAGAGACACTTTTGGGGGCAAAACAGAAGAAACGCCAGGGACGGGAAGGGGGTGGGGATGAGGAAAATCAAACAACAACAAAAACCTTTTCTCTGGCCCTTTAAAACACTTTACAATTTGTACACTCACACTTTGAGCAGCCGCCGCTGGCGGGGGATGGTGGCCGGGTTCTCCTTGAGGCAGTACTGGCGAGCGCCCAGGATGCACCGTTCGATGTACTCGCTCATCTTGGGCTCCTGGATGTCGAAGTTGAAGAGGCGGCGGTCGGCGGTCGGCATGCTACTCCACAGCGCCATGAAGCGGTCGTTGTCGAACTTCCACTGCCGGGTGGTGAAGAACTGCAGCAGCTCCAGGCCCAGCGCGATGCGCTTGTAGATGCGCACCATGCTGGGGAGAAAGCGGGAAACACACCGTGTTAAGGACGGCCGGGTCGAGGCCCTTCTCAGAATACCCCATCATTACTGAACTTCCACCCACATAATACAGGAACACGCCCCCTTTGCACATGAAACAAAACACACACACATATTCACGACACAATTTCTCTCACATAGACACACACACACACGCGCGCGCGCGCACGCACACTTGTCACGAAGTGATCCCACGAGACTCAGTCACATTACAACGAAGGGTCGAGGCGAGGTCCCGACGGGTCACCCTCGTTAAGACACGCACGAGGTGGGAACGCAGCCGCGGCCGCAACGCGGGGCGGCTCGGTACGCAGACAGCGAGGTGCACAGATCGGCGTGCGCGGCGTGTGTGCGGCGTGCGCAGTCATTAGCGAGGTGTTCTCGACTGTAAGAAACTGTTTTAGAAAAATGAAAAAAAAAGTGTGATATAAATTTTCCTGGCGTGTTGTAAGAGAATTCAAAAAAGAAATCGGAATTTACCCAAAATTAAAAGAAAGAGATTGTTTGCGCGAACGAGTGCCTTTATGTCGAGTAAGAATCAAATATAACGTTTTAATCTTTTTCTTTGGATTTTTCAGAAAAGGTTCGGAAAATTCTAAACAATTTGGGATACAAATTTTCCTAACTTTTCTCGGAAATTTCCAATTTCCGTTTCTTACAGTGATCCGTACACCCGGGGATGTAATGTGAGGAAACGGAATGGGGGCTCCCGCGGGACCCCGGGGCTCCCGCTGGGCCGCTAAAGGAACGGGACTAGTCCGGAGGTTCATTTCAGGCACTGCAGCTGCGACAAGTCCTGCGACAGGTCCTGTGACACTAGCTTTGCTACGAGTACTGTGACAGGTCCTGCGACAGTAGCTTTGTGACGAGTCCTGCGACAGGTCCTGCGAGAATAGCTTTGAGACGAGTCCTGCGACAGGTCCTGCGACATGCCCTGCGACAATAGCTTTGCGACGAGTCCTGCGACAGATCCTTCAACAAGTCTTGCTCTTGCAACAATTCTGGGACTGGGCGGGGTTATCCTCGCCCGCCCCCGCCGACCGTTCGTCAGTACGCACGACCGCGTCTTGAAGACATTTGAGGTCGACAACCGTTTCATGTTTATTTCCTCGTTTATTCTGCTTAAACTGAATTGCTTGCTGACGCATACTACAACACGTTCCTATTTCTGTGGAAACTTTATTTCGAAAATATAATGTTATGTATGTAGGTTCGATTGTCACTGCGACGCACTGTGATTTTTACTTACAAAAACACAAATAAATATATTTAGCATTATATCAGTCATTTTTTGCCTCTCAAGCCATCTGAATGGGAGATTACGTGAAATAGTATGGGGACGTTCATAAACTACATGACCGACTTTAGGCCACTTTTTGACCCTCTCCCGTCTCCTCCCTATCGTGACCTGGCTAACCTAACCTTACCATGCATTAAGGATAGGATCGTGACCATAGGCTGACCCCCCACTTCCAATTGGTCACGTAGTTTATGAACGCCCCCTATGTCATTAACGCTTAAAAGTGAGCGCTAATGTATTTTATTTCATTCCTAAATGTCTGGAACGGATCCTTAATCATTTAAAAAAAAAAAAAAGATTAACGGTAACGCCGTTAATCCGTTACCAGTAACTTTTTAAAGTAACGTTAACAACCCTGGCCTTAAGCCTGCCCTTAACCTGGCCTTAACGCAGCCTTAGCCCGGCCGGCCTGCCGTTGCCGCTACGGCAGCGTGTGGCGCTATAAATACGTTTAGGGTCGTCTATAAATTCCGTAACGCTACCTCCGTGTGGCAAAGGCGTTCGCAAACGCTATCCGGTCGACCCTGAAGGAAGATTGCGGAGTAGCGCTGTGCAAACCCAACAGTAACGTTACGAGGACCTCTCCCACCAGTGGCGTAATTAGGGCCGATGAAAGGGGGGGGGGGCGATGCTTTACGCGTTGCCTACCTTCAAGGGCAAAGCTTTACGGGTTGCCTACATTCGGGGACAAAGGTCCCCTTCGGCGACCCAAAAGGAGGGGCGATCGCCCCCATCGCCCCCCCCCCCCTAATTACGCGCCTGACTCCCACTCTACTGTTACACCGTGAGCCACTGTGCCGGTAAAACGGAGTAGTGGCTTTGCTGTTTAGTTTGCAAAATACCGGTGCGAGGGGCTTACGTAATTCGTAACGGCCGGAGAGCAGCCAATTTTGGTACTCACAAGCGTGGCTGCCTGAACAGGATCATCATGAAGTCGATGAAGTAGGCGGGGAGGCGGTGCTGGAAGAAGGCGTGCACGTCGTGGGACATCCTGCTGGAGCGGATGTTGCCGTCCGGGTACCACAGGATCATCTCGAACGGGTACTCGTAGCCGGCGCGCCGGCCCTCGTCCAGCACCGAGCTCCAGGTCGCCGTCCGCCACTTGCCGCTCGTCAGATTGAACACGGGCACCGCGGCCTCCCTGGGGTCGGTGGCCACGCGGTAGGCCGCCACCAGGGTGGCGTTGACGGCGAAGTCGAGGGGTATGACCTCGGCGGTGAAGTCGCCGCGGCAGTACATGGAGCGGATAACGCCCTTGCCGGCCCCCGCCATCACCCCCACCGGCCCATTCAGGTTGTCCACCCAGCCTGGCACCGGCTCCTCCCAGGCCGGACACACTGCAAGCACACTAGTACATTAGTAAACTCAGCGAGCCGCCAAGGGCGCCTGCGAAGTCGAGGGTAGGCAGTCCCACATGACACCGGTGTCCAACGCTTGCCTACCCTCCAGGCGGTCCCGCGCTGCTTAAGGGAAGAACCATGGGAAGAACGGTGAGCAGCACGGAAGTGAACATGAACATGCACGTACCGATGGAGGGCCGGACGATGCATACTGGAAGCTCCGGGTAACTCCGTGACACCAGATCCTCAGCGAGCCGTTTCGAGTAGGTGTATGTGTTGGGGTGCGGTGCGAGTATTCTGAGAACAAAACGGTAGTCAGTTAATAAAATCCGAAAAGTCGCAAACGTGACAGGAGATCCATGACGCAACGCTTGGATGCTCACTGCTGTGCCACGATCTCCAGCGACGCCTCGTCCACCAGGTCGCCGCAGTTCATCATGTTCTCGGGGGACATGGGCGGCTCGTAGGTGCGCTCCTGCAGCACGTCCTCGTCGCAGTGACAGAAGGCGGTGGACGTGTGAACAAACACCTGCAAAAGGCAACACGTTGTATAAGCCGGCGGTCTAACTTTATGGCGGCCCAGCCCAGCCCCTGCAGCTTTCGCACCCGCTTCGGCGCAAAGGCACTGCAGCGGACGGCCTGGGACTATTGCCGTCTCTGTGCAAAGTACTGGGCGATGGGGGAGGGGAGTGGGCGTCTTGGGCCCCTCCATCCAGTACCAGTCCACGTACGCGGGGCAGGTGAGTGGGGGAAATACATTCTCAAAGCGAAATTTGAACCTCACTCAGCTCGGCTCTCAGTTTTATTCAGAACACTGAGGCCAGCGGCGAGCACAGGGTCTGCGTCCGATCGGCCGGAGTGAGACGGAATCGGACTGCACGGCGGGCGAGCAAGAGACAGAAAGGGGGGGGGGGCGATTTGTTACCTGTCGCCCCCCCCCCCTTTCTGTCTCTCTCGCTCGCCTGCCGTGCAATCCGATTCCGTCTCACTCCGGCCGATCGGACGCAGACCCTGTGCACGCCACTGACTGAGGCCTGAGGCCCCCGACCCCCTTTTCTTTTGGAGCATACAGATTCAAATATCGAGAGTAGAGAGTGATTTTATCACCAGGCTGCGCTATGAGGGCTCGAGTACATAAGCGACGTCACGTCTGAGGCGTTTTCAAAGGCATTCTGGTCGATACTTTGCGCTCGAACATGGAGTATCTCCCGAAATGCTTTCGCGACGGCCCCTAGAACACCACGACCACGACGTAGAGAGTACCTTGAGGTGCGGCAGCTCCCTGGCCAGCTGCAGGGCGCGCTGTGTGCCGCGGGTGTTGAAGTGAAGCGCGTCCTTCAGTGAGCCCTCCAGCTTGAGGGTCGCGGCGCAGTGGAACACCACGGACACCTCACGCTGTCGAAACCGAGAAGAGAAGAATCAAGTAGTCCCGGCGTTCGGAACGCAGCGCGCAGCGGCGGCGGCAGCTCACTTCCGTCTCATTCCTCGCTCAATCGCTACCTTGAGCTGCTCCAGGTCCTTCTCCTGGATGCCCAGGTTCTCCAGGCCGACGTCTCCAGCTACCATCCGCATCTTGGCCAGCTGCTGTGGACAGTCTCTGCGAACGCGTTCAAACACCTGCGTGGAAAATAAAAGGTACACATGTTAGAGCAATGCTGTCTGCTCGTTCTGTCTGCATCGAGGGGGAAGTAACTTTAAATGTTTATTGTAGAAAGGTTAGCGAAGGTAATTAAATGACGTTAGGAAAACAATCACATGCAGTGGGAAAAATCACACTCTTCTGAAAAGAGTGCATTTTAACGAAGACTTGCTAAATTTGATCATTTTATGGACGATGTCATTTTGTTACCTGCTGTGATTTATTTCCATCATGATCTTTTTTACCTGCTACAACCTTACGAATTTGACTAATAGTAGAATTAGTCGTGTTTTTCTTAATGTTTCCGTGAACTTTTTCAATAAATTTGAGTGAAAAAAAAATCCGGATTAATTTGAATTTAAATCTTTTGATTGTGTATCCAAAACAAATAGTTATTTGCCCATCTCTGTGCTGCTTACGGGTAGGTCCTGGATGGCCTGGAGCCGCTCCGCGGGCGTCTTGCCGCGCTTGGGCCGCATGAGCATGAAGACGTTGCCGACGTCCGGCACGGCCCACAGCAGCTTCTCCACCAGCACCTTCCCCATGAGGCCGGTGGCGCCCGTCACCAGCACGCCGCGGCCCGAGTAGAAGGCCGCGGTGACGCTGCCACCCTGCTGGCGCTGGTCGTCCTGGTCCCCCATCCTGGAGCTGGAGGGAACAGAGCAGACGCGTCCAGTATATGAGTACAATGTGGAATCTCGTGTTTCGGCACACACAGAAAAATCTGTTCTCGAATTGAGGGAACACTGAAAAAAAAATGACGATACAGAACCGTCATGAAAGCAGATGATACTTTGGTGTTATATTTGCACGGATATCGGCATATCGAGAGATATCGTGGTATCGAGGGATATCGCGATATCGAGGGATATCGTAATATCGGGGGATATCGATATATCGATGAGGTTTGACAACAAATATCGGAACCCTCGATATCAAGGTGATATCGATATCGACTCGATATATCGTGATATCGCACAGCCCTAGTGCTGCGTCAAGGCTCTCTGGCCTCTAGGCAGCCACACCCGCTAGAATGTGACACTCGTGCGGCTATCTTTACCGTCCTGGATGCTTCCATGACGACCTTTGCCTGTTGGCCAGGTTAGGGCCGCGCGAGGGCCGCGCCAAATACGGAAAAAGAACATACAAACTCACTTAAGACGCCATTCAAGTTTCTCAATTCTGCCCTCGAGAGTTTCCGGCCTGGAAGAGTTTTTGCTCTTCAAGTCTCATTGGAATATCCTATTGACAAAAACAAAGCGGGAAACAAAACTGCGCCATTTGTGTCCTTTCCCTTTCTAACAAGAGCCTACTAACAGCAGCCGGCCAAGGCACACGAACTCTAGCCTCAGTTTAGTTCGCCTTCACTTTTTATGCACAAACGCGGGCAAGCACCAAACGCCCCATGCGTATGAGGTCACTGGCTAGGGCTGCGAAGAACTGGCTAGGGCTGTGAAGGGCTGCAAGGAGCCGTGTAAGCTGCAAAGTAGGGTAAGGGAAATGCCAGCCCTTAACAGGGCCTGTCAAAAAAATCTGGCTTCTACGAGACCGTGCGAGACATTTTGCAGGGAACAGATTCCAGTCACAAAAAGCCAAAGTGAGAAGATTTACAATTTTGGGGGGGGGGAAATTCACCTGATGAACGTTGGGAAATTTCAAGGCTTCTTTCTCGTTCGAGTTGTTTTCATGAGAACAAAAGTTTTTTGTCGCCTGCCTGAAATGAGTCACGGCCATGGAATATGAAACAAAACTGTCTCGCTTTCGCTCTCAAGGTTCGTATTGCCGGTGACGGTGGTGACGCAACACGATGTAGCCGGTGTGGAGATGGAGGCTCGGAGTCCAGCACAACGGAGCACACGGAGCCCAGCGAAGCACAGCGGACGCAGCCCCCCACGGAACAGCAGGGTCCGGGTCGCAGGCCGCACGCACCGCTTTTTCGGCTGTGACTGCACGGCGGCCCGCCCTGCGCTGCCCTGGCCCGTCTGCGCGGCAAACTTTCCAACAGAAAACATGCCAAGCCGGGAGTAACTGACACAAAGCAAACGTTATCCGCATGTCCCTGTCGTAAAAATTTCATAAATTGAAATATTATTTACATTTTGGGATTATCCTAGTAGAGATTCATGTTTTGCACCCAGTTTTTAGTTTTTCAAATATGTTTTGTAATTTTCTGACAAAACGATTGGAAAATTTGCAGCACGAGTGCTTTGCCATACTCCTTACTTCCGTTTTGTAATCTCCTGACAGATCTGTTGACAATCACGAATTTTTCCATACTGCCCACCGAGTATTCTTTTGGTGTTTTTTTTTTTTTAACGATCGGAAGGAGTCCAGAGGATTGTTTTTGGAGACGGTGTCGGTGTGTCTTCGAAATTACGCAGTAGCGGTAAAAAACCGCAGGCATTGTGGGAGAAAAACAAGATTGGTGATTGCCAAGCGCCATACCCATACCCTTGCCCTGTCTGCCCTTTTATTCCCTACCTCGTGGACCTCTGGCCCTATGCGACCCCAGCTGCGACCGCTGCCGCCAGCCGCTGCAACTATTACAGGTGCAGGCAGCTGCTGCTGCTGCTACTGCTACTGCTGCGCGGCGCCTCTTTCCCTCTCTATCGGTCTTTGTCGCTCTCGCGGTGAGTTCGTGCGGGCTAGCGCGATAGAGGCATGAGGGTTAGAGAGAGGGTAAGAGGGGGGGGGGGGGGGGGTCTAGGGATCCGTACCTGTGATTATCTCGACGCATACGAAAGGATGCAAGGCACGGCCGCAGGACTCTGAGCCGCGCCTGGCCTGCTGGTCTGTGCACTTGCTGCTGCCGGCCCATGGGGCAGGCTATGTGCTGGGCCGGGCCGGGCCGGGCCGGGCTATGGGCTGGGCCCACTGCAATCGCCGCGCATCCAGGACGAGGGCCGGCGTAGGGATTTAAAGGCCGGATTACCAAAAATACCCGTAACTTACCAATCTTTCCGTAACTTACCGTAAGATTGAATCTTACCGGTATTTTTAAATCCCTAGGCCGGCGTGTGCCAGTGGTCGTGCACCATGAGCTCATAGCCGTGTGCCGGTGGCCGTGCCCCGCGTGTGCTGGTGGCCGTGTGTGTCGTGTGGCGGTTTTCAGGTCAGCTGACCAGGGGTGGGGGCGGGGGCAAAGTTTGTCTGAAGTCAACACAGGGGTTTTGGGTGGCTATGGGGGTGCGCTTTACATTATGTACAATAGTTGGTAAAAATTGTTACGGGGCTAACCTAACCTTCCCATGAAGTTAAGATGGCATCACAGTCACACAAAACTTGGCTTGAATCCCATATCGAAATGGTATCGGAAGTCGATTTTCTTTGTCGATTCGACATACAATCGATTTAAAAAAAATCGAGCTCCGACAAAATTTCGCCACCATCGATATCGATTTGGTACAATTTCGACAGTTTATTCGCGACTGGGACCTTCTGGTCCGGCGGGGGTTCTTTGCACTGGCCAGGCCTATGACGTCAATGCACGCCTCGAAAGCACCGCCGGTTCGGCTCTGGACTTACCGCCGGGCGCCTTCGGGAGTTGTGTTGCACTGGCCAGGTCTGTGACGTCAATGCATGCCTCGAATGCAGGGAGCGTCACACAGGCAGGCTCGCTGGGTATGTGCTGCAATGCACTCGATGCAGTCGCCGTTTGGGTGTTTAGGTTCGAACCACGAACTGCGGGTGCATGCAACTCACGTCCCCTTAGGAGAAGCCGTTTGACACGCGCTTAACTAACACACAGCTTAACATTCGTCTTAGCCTTCCTGCACCGGGCTCGGGGTTTAGGACACGCAGATGATACGCGGCCGCTCTGAGTTAGTACGTCTTCTGCACCCCCACCTACCATCTCGCAGATGATTACCTGCCAAACCTAGCGCCCCAGCTGGCCCCAGCCCCCGGCGAGTGCTCGGCGTAGCGTGGCCGAGCTTGGGCCGGGAGAACATGGCACTGCTTTTCGCAAATGGTTCTAACACAAGATGTGCACGTGTGCTTTCGCACCCCTTCTTAAATTTTTATTTTTCAATTAAAATTAACATCCTCTTCCGAAACCTTTGCCGAAAAAACGAATAAAAAGCATTGATCATCAGAGCATTACGGTGCTCTGATGCATTGATTAATCAACATACATAGTGTGTGTGTAGTAGGGGCCTTTTTTTTCTCTTCTTTTTTTGCTGTCCTGCTTTTTTGATAGGAATGCAATGTCTACTCTTTCTTACCTCACCCGGGCTCCGCAGGCTTCGCCACATCGGGCCAACGAGTCTATTGTGTTCGCCTGCAGTGAGCCGAGGCACGAGAACACCATGGGGGAGCCGGGACAGGAAGACTGGAGGATACTGCAGCTCTGGCCCAAGTGCAGCAAATAAAATCGCGTGCGGGAAAGAAGGTCGCAACCCCGCTGTGGTATTTGTACCCCGCGGCCGAGTTCCCAAGTTCGTCTCCAGAGTGTGCTGCCCCACGGAGAAAAAAGATTAGTGGTCGCAACTAATTTTTAAGCTGATTTTCAGACAAGCAGTAAATTTGTGTCCGGAGAACTAAAATTTTGTAGGGGAACTAAATTTCAGTTGCACCAACGAAACGTTATAGTTGCTCCAATCGCGGAGGTTCGTTGCGGGTACTAAACAAATATCTTTCTGCTTTGCTCCCTCAGCGAACCTCAGGTTGTTTAGTACCCGCAACGAACCTCCGCGTTGGAGCGACTATAATTTAGTCCCCCCCCCCCCACACACACAAAAACAAAAATTTACTGCTTGTCTGAAAATCAACTTAAAAATTAGTTACGACCACTAATCTTTTTTCCGTGCCGGAGTCAACCCACTGGCTCCGGTTTTAAAGGGTTCTGTTTCAAATACCGGGTCCGACATGGTGTTGCGATGCTAATATGTGTGATTTCCTTCTTCACTTAAAACGAAAAGGTCGTGATCATCGGCCGATTTGGGGCGATAAGGGACTTGCAGAGACTCTTTCAAAAACTGACCGGAGTTGGACTCCACCTGGCGCCAGGGATATATTCCAAAAATGGGGTCGGATGGCCTTTTTTTAGAAAATGCGGAGGATGGCCTTGGTGAGGCTTACCAGTACGCGGTAAACACGGGACCTGGAAAAACCAGGACCGTCCTGGGCATGGGGCTCATGGCCAACTTTTTCCGTCTAACTTCCCCCTTTCCCACAAGAAAACGTCGAGGGAAATATGTCTTGTGAAACCTCAGTCTTAGTATAATCCTGCAACGTCAAGCCGAGTCTCCCTTCGGTCTCAAATTCTAAACGCAATGGCAAGTTTTCGGAACGCACAGCCACAGCCTCCTAAGCTTCTTGTCGCCCGAAATTGAGCGATGAACATGACTCTTTAATTCTCAGTGCAGGTTGCCCTTACACTACTGGCGCGGCAGCGGTAACGACGCCCGGAGCATGAGTCTCCCGGAGAGCCGGTGGTAGCCGCTCGGATTCGCCTGGAGCCGGCGGTAGCCACCCGGAGCACATGGCTTGGAGTCACGCGGTACGCGGTGCCCCTCTTTCACCTGGCTGGCGCTCGCGTGCGTCGGACACACATAACACCGGAGCAGGCCTGCCGGAGGGTCATACAAGGGGCGCCGTGCCGTGCCATGCCGCGCTGCGCAGCGCCGCGCCGCACCGTGCCGCGCCGCACCGTGCCGCGCCGCACCGTGCCGCGCCGTGCCGTGCTGCGCCACGCCAAGCTGTCTGGCTGCCTTTCCCGCTGGGGCCCGCGCAGCCACTTTCGATTTTAGGCCGGCTCGTCGTGTGCTGCCGCCGCCGCCGCCGCCGCCGCCGCTTCCCCGGACTTCCTTCGGCCATCCCAACGCATGTAGAGATGGGCGCCGACGCCACCTCAGGCGGCGGCGGCGAACGGCTTAAAATCGACCGGCGGCGGCGGCGGCGTCGCCGGCGTGCACGCCGCCGGCTAAAATTTCGGCGGCGGCGTTGGATGTACGCTACAATTAACAGTTTTTTTCCGGAGAGATGTGGGGCGGTGTCATCAGGAGCGGATAGAAATACAATTTTTCAAAAAACCCATAGCCGCGCCGCCGTCAAATGCTTCGGCGGCGGCGCGGCGGCGCGCTGAGCTCTGAGCGCCGGCGGCGGCGGTGTGGCGAAAAAGGCCGGCGGCGTGGCGTTACCGGCGCGGCGCCCACCTCTACGCATGAGTCGTGTGGCTTTCGAGAAGCCGGAGTGGGATCGTCCATTTAGGAAGTCCGCGATACTGTCGCAAGCGCAAGGGTAGTCAACCACGACCTCTACATCACGCGTGTCGTGCGGGCTAGCCTACCCCGGCTCTCGCAGGCGCCCAACGTCGCCGTTCATTGTAAGGTAGTATGAAATTCGGACGTTATTGAATGGGTGACATCCAAGGTGAACTCATAACAGCGGAGACGGCTTCGACATTCGACTTCTTTGGTTCGATTACACCCCAGCTCCGGACAGCACGGGTTCGAACACCGGTGTGTGTCCCACAGTCCCCACAAAAGTCCCCACACCCCACAGTCCCCACTGCCCACAGTCCCCGCACCCCACCACGACTGGTTTGCGTTGAGAAAGGAAAAAAATTGTCCGCGGCCGTGCCGCACGCGCCTTTTCAGAGCGCTTACACGGAAAAAAAAGAAAAAAAGGTTCGCTAAAAATGCGTATCCGGATTTTTTCACTGATCCAGCGAATAATTCGCTACCACAAACAAAAATTTCACTGAGTGAGTAGTGACCGAATAATTTTCTGACAGCGAAAAAAAACTTGAGACGTGTTTTCAAAGGTTAGAATTCGCTGGACCAGCGAAAAATTCGTTGGTCCAGCGAATTCTTTTTCTGTGCATTTACTTCCAGACGGGCCGAGGTGCTGGGCGCGTGCAGGACATGTGCAGGGCGCGTACACACGCACTGGGTGACAACATGGAGGTGAGCGACTGCACCAGGAGCGGCTCGTGTCGGGCTCTTGAGCAAATCCAAACTACCCACTGCGGCCGGAGAGAAACTCTTAAACAACCCATATTTCCGTGTGCCACTATTTCAACATCGATACGCCGACGCCAACACGGAGAAGAAATATTAGCGTTCGCAAATAATTTTCCTGTTGACACTGTTTTCAAAATTGCAATACAATTTTTGTTATTGCAAGGAATAGTGACAAACTCCATAAGACCTAACGGGCCCCTTTTTTGCAAATGGTTTGCAATACACACGGTATTACAAACTGTTTGCGATACATGCTAATTTTGAAATAACGGGACCATTACGTCTTAAGGGAGTGAATCACCATTTCTTTGCAATAACCACTGTCTTGCAATTTCGAAAACAGTGGATTTCCACAGACACGCAGTGAATCAGGATCTGAGCACTAATATTTCGTTTGAGGAACTACTTGTTAGTTCGTTAGTTGTAAGTTGCCGTGCCGAGGATGTTTTGTGCGGGAGTTTTGGCTACGCACGACTTCGGGGTCGGGCGCTCGAGCGCGGGGAGAAAATGTTTTTGACCTTGAAGAAAAATCACGGACAGCAGTCAGATTACGGCGCTGGGTGAGCGGGCGGCTCCTTACCGGCCCATCATCACCGTCGACGCGGCTACCGGGCGGTCGTCACGCACAGAATGGGTACCGACAGGTCGTGCAGCGGCCACATACGGCGCGCAAGCCACAAATAGGCGTGACACAAATCGAGTCAGACTGCTTATTTGCGTGACTGCATATCACGCGTAGTGTGTGCGGACAATTGCAATAAAAAGCCAGCTGCAATTAGCTGACCGCAACGCGTGCGGGAGTGTGCTGAGTGCTGGTGCCTCTGGCACCTCTCAGGACAGCGATAGCCACGGGATCATATCATCATTCAATTACGCCCACGACTTATTGTCGCAAGGGCGCGCAAGGGCAAACCTGATTTGGCCAGTCCGGGTGGGTATCCGGGGGCACAGATGGCGCCTGCTGCGTAGGCAAACCCGACGTGTGCGTGCACGCGTGTTGTGCGGGCTGGCCTACCCTGACGTTCGCAGGCGCTCGGCGTAGCCGCTCGCGCGAGGACGCGCGCCTCACTCCGCCCCTTACATTTCCCTCCGGTTCGAGGATAGCCGCGTGCACTTTATGCACTGTAGAGCAAAGAGTATCCGATTGAGATTCCTCGCTCACTTTGAGTGAGCACCAGGAACATTGCCCAGGGTGACCAGCTGGAACATCGGCGATGAGGAGCGAGCTAGAGCGCTCAGTTTGGACGATCTATGCAGAAGCCTTCCTCAATTAGAGCTAGGTTTCTCAACATCCCTCTCTCGAGATCGAAGGAAGTTCGCTTCAAAAAGATCGCTTTCCCAAGAGCAAGGAATCTCGCGCTAGGACTGCCAGTGTGGACGACGCCCAACCACGCCAAGTGCGCCTCCCTGTACGTTCGGCGCGAGGGGCGAATCACTAGCGTAATCATGTGTACAAAATTCTAGAAATTTTTAAAAAGAAATTGATAAAAATTGCGAATTTAAAGTTAGACTTGGACTTTATGCCGAAAAATAGCACCTACACAGGCTGCAATGACCAGAAAAGCAATAAAATTCTAAAATTAACAAAAACCACGGGGTGTAATCCGACGAAATCCTGAAAACTGTGTACACATTTTTAATGAGTGGTTGTCCCCTCGGTTCGGCGTGACTTCAGACACTGCGCTCTGACCGTCGCAGTCGGGACCTGAGTGCCGCCTCGCGCGACACTAACGGATACGGACTGGACCATGTCTCTTGCAGCCTTTGCCCAAGGCCGTCCACTGCAATTTCTCGTAGCCCGTCTTTTTAATATGTTTTCCCACCATTCCACCCCACGCTAATTCACTGCGCTATCTGCAGTCTACGCATGAAGCGCTGTGTAGCGCGCGGCCCAGGCCGGAGGCCGGAGAAAGGCCGGGGGTCTCGGTGTCTCCCAGGCGGGTGACACTTGACAAGTGAGTGACACCCTATCTGCAGGTCCACAGTTAATACCCGGCAGGAAAGTAATTTCGCCTGACCGTGAGGCGGGAGTTCTGCAGTTTTCCTTCCTCTTTGACTGAAAATGGCCACACGATACGGAAAGCTTCGCTCAGAATAGGAGTGATTCTTTCCGACAATCCCCCTGGTGAAATTTGAAAAACAAACGAGTGTATGGTTTTTGTCGTGTTTTCATTGGTCGCCCATCGGTGACCGTGGTGTCAAACGCTTTAGTTAGCTGTGTGTGTTCTCCTAATCTGTCTATACGCCGAGGCGAGGTAAGGCGGGGTGGTGAGGCCGGGCGGGTGGGGTGGGGAAGTCGGCACCTCGGCACCTCAAGGCTGCAGGCCGCAACTACTGGCCTACTGAGACGGACAGGGTCCTCTCCCGACGGCGGCGGCCCGCTGCCGCCTGCCGCCTGCCGCGCCTGCCGGGTCTGGGAGGGAGGCGGACGCAACATAATGGTCTTCACCGGCGCGCCGATTTAATTGCACTCGCGGGCTTGCCGCTTGCCCCCCTCTGCCTACTTACCTCCGCCGCCGTCGTCTCCCCGCCGGCCCGGCCGGGTTCGGTAATACGCATCACAGACTGATTGTGTAGTCCGTACTCGAAGCCATAAATTACGCAACGCCATCTCCGTGGTGTGAGACGTCTGCAAAAGCATTCCGGTCGACACCCCGCGCTCGAGCGCCCCTCTGCCGCGTCGAAATGCTGGGCGACCATGTCGGTCCTTAGCACCCATCGATGCACATCGGGCATCGGGCGTTACGTAGCTTATGAATGCTCCCTGATGATGGCCCTGCAGTGCCCTGCAGCACCGGCCTGCTCTGGAATGCGATTCCCCAGGGAACAGCATTTGTTCCTTTGATCCTTGGTAGTGGCGCGGGCACGGCACGGCACTCGGTGGTGCTCGCTGCTCGCAATCTCTGACACGCGCTCACGCAGGTATGGTGGTCGCTCCCTGTTCCCTGTCCCAAAAAAATGTGCAATTTTTGAACGGTGCGCCGGCTGTGATGTGGTCGTCACAGGGGAAAGACGTGTCTCTCACGTTCCCTAGATGATCTGCGAGCCGACTGCTGCGCCAAGCTGGACAGCTGGATGGTCTGGCTACGAGATGACTCGAGCGCGGTGGTCCTGTCGCAACACTATGAGAAACGGGGCCGTCCCTAAGCGGCCGGGGACAGGTTTTTCACTAAACTTCAAGTTTGTCCGTGACGTTTGCACAGTAAAGGGAGTGACAAAAAATCGCCGATTTTTTTTATGAGTTGTGCGGACTGTACCCAACGCAGGACTGTACTCGGATTGCCTTCTTTCTAATTTGCCTAATTTGTCTAATTTGTCGATTTTATTACTTCTTGCGTTTTTCGATCACTCAGCCAAAAACAGCTGCGCAGTGAACGTGTTAACAAGAGATTACCCGTCGCGGATGCCATTTAAAGTGCAATGTTGTCATCATTTGTCTTACACGCAAATATTGTTCTTTTAAGGTTTCGCTGACAGTCGCGCCACACATCGGTTTTAGTCTTTTCGGGGGCGCCCTGAAGACGCTGTCGCCCCTGAAGGTAGACAAACACAGAGTGATGCTGAGGGCGGACATTGTAAAACTCCTATGGAGAACACGAAGGCTTCGTCGAAGCCTTCACACGACGAAGAACCTTGCGGAGAACCCTACGATGACGGCGAGACAGTAGGATTTTTGCTATGGAGGAGCGTGCATGCACGGCACCGTGGACGAACAAGGAACACTGATGCAAACACCAACAGCACTTGAAGATAGGTTCTAAGGGCCAAGCCAGACTAGGGCCACAGTGGTCAAAAACCGAATACCACCTCTACAGCTGGTACCCTGGAAAGTGATACACAGACACATCTCGTTTCCCAAACCTGGCCAGGCACACATGGCGCCTACTGGGTAGGCAATCATGACTTCTGCACGCACCCATGTCGTGCGGGCTGGCCTACCCTAGCATTCGCAGGCGCTCTCGCCGTCCGCTTTCCACACCCTATCCCAGCGCATTCGCTCAGTCAGCTCACCCTGCGGCTGGCTTCAAGGAGCGTGAAGGCGGACTCGCGGCCAGCAGCTAAACAACTCGTCTGGAGCTGGAGGCGGGAGGCGGCCGCTCTGGTCCGGAGCTGGCCTGCGTGCACGGTTCAAGTGAAGAGACTGAGGGGCCCCGGGCAGGGCCCGGCACATGCCGTTGCCGCGGTGGTCACCTCATGCCCCCCCCCTCCCCCCTCCCGCTACGGGAAAGGGGGCTTGAGCAAGAGAGTAACAGCAAGCGCTCCCTCCAGTCCAGTCCAGGAGGCCTAAGACCGTCGAGTTCCTTTCCCCTCCCCTCCCTCCTGCGCGCAGCGAGCACACCCGGGGTAAACCCCACGACAGGACCCGAACCACAGGACGTGCCCAGGACTCGAAGCAGAGCGGTCATGAGTCGCTGCTCAACCGCCACCATACCGTCCTCACCCCCCCCCCCCGACCAAGTACAGTCGAACTCCATTATTTGTCCACTCCACCGGGAGGAGATGCGGACAAATAGTGGACAGCGCTGACCTGCCGGGACCCGGCCCGGACCCGGCGCCGCTGGCCCCCGGGCGGGAGGATTCAGGAGGCCTAATCCGCCCGGGCGGGAGGAAATTTCAACGACCTATTTGCACTCAAATTTTTGACAATCTGTTTATCTCAATGCGTAGAGGACTAAAAAACAAGCCGAATAAAAGAAAACGGCATCTCGAAATTCAAATTTTGATCTGAGATATGAAAAAATTCGTTCCATCAAAGCGTGCTCCAATTTGAATTTCGAAATGCCGTTTTTTTTTATTCGGCTTGTTTTTTAGTCCTCAACGCATTGAGCTGAACATATTGTCAAAAATGTGAGTGCAAATTGGTCGTTAAAATTTCCTCCCGCCCCAGCGGATTAAGCCTCTTAAATCCTCCTTCCCGGGCCAGCCTCGGGGTTCAGCGGCGCAGGGTCCCGTCCCGGCCGGGTCCGGGCAGCCAAGCCCGACCCGGGGCCAAGGTGGTGGGGATGACTGCTTCCCAAATAGCGGTCAGCCAAACGTGGACAAATAATGTAGTTCGACTGTATACCATTACATATATAATGGAGTTCTGGTGGGTAAGAAGACGGTCGGGATGGTAAAGAAAAACAGCACAGCTAACTGTGGATCAGATTGTCGCACGGACTCAACTTGTCGGTCAGTGTGCTTCGGCTAGAGGAGGCAGACACACACATCCGTCCGCCCTACTTAATCAGTGTTGTTTCTTTACACGGTGTTTAGCCTTAAGTCTTAACTCTGATCTCGTTGTGACCATTTTCCATCAATCTATAACCAATTAAAATGTGTTGTTCTTGCCCTGTCTGATTTTTGGATGCTCTAGATTGTTGACAAGCAGTTTGAAAATTAGAAAATCTAAGTCAATGCCTCGTTTTGTGAAAATGTTTATTAAATTAAAGAAATTGGGGTACAACTTATAGCTAAAAACAGATCACAATCTTACATTAATTTGATACATTATCAGCTCACTCGTATAAATGGGATGATGGCTTGTCAAGCTGGATAAAACAAAAATAATAGCCCTTATCAGGAATGATTGTAACATTTAGTTACTATTTCTGAACTGTCCAACACTTGCTTCTAGGCTAATACAATATAATAGGAGCAGAGTTCATAAATTAATGGTAAAGTTTGTTACACTATAAAGCCAATTTCAATCAAATCTCAGTCTCTAAATCATCTCAGGGGTCAGTAATTCTAACAAGACAATGCAACAACTTGCACTACAACACTAAAATTTCCACACATGTATGATACAATATGAAGAAAACTACAGATAATTTACAAATATCATCAGTCTGATTGTTGCATTTAACAAATAGAAGAAGATGAATCTGTTCAGATCTTAAAAGTTGCACATGAATTTTCAGATACATTTAATGAATGTAAGTTAACAGTGGAGTCAAACAGCAAATTTGAACATCCAGTACCTTTGTAATGGTGAAGAAAATGATACCCTCATTTAAAAAAAAATATATTGGTAATGATCAGTGTAAAGAGTTATCAAGTTTTATCACAAACTGAATTTTCTGGCCAATGTCACAATAAACATTAGACCGTATCACCTATGAAATTACATATAGCTACAACAGACTTTTTAAAAACAAACAACACCGTGTGTGTTTGATCACCAAAAGAAGGAATCTACCAGTACACTGGCAGCCCTTGTGAACCAGCTACTTTCTCTTCGTTTTGGCCTTCGCCTGGCCACCGCCTTCTTTTGCACAATAGGAGAATCTTCTTCAGGTAAATATGCAGGTAAATCAGGAATTGATTTATCATGGGTATTTGACTGGAAAGAGAAAAAAAGATAATATCTAGGTGTAGGATATGTCCTTCCAAATGTTCAGCAGATGGTGAATTGCTCACCTGGGCTCCAGGTTTGATAACTTCTGCTTCTATACCACATTTACTGGATAGGGTCTGCACCAAATGCTGAGGATTCATGCTACTAAACACAGTTAGGGTGCAGATCTGAAGTTCCAAATTAAATTGACAAGAAACAACTCCACGGACAGAAGACAAAGCTTGCCAAATTTCTGTGCAATCCTCCTAAAACAGAAAAGATGGTTTGATATTTTGAAGATATTGAAAGTGCATTCATTCATTATCGGAGTAAAAATTATATACCAAACTGTAACTAGAAAACTCACCGCAGACAAATCCGGAATGCGTAAATTAACTTCCTTTGGCACTTCCCAAACCAAGTTGTTGGACTGTTCCAATTTGTTGTGTAATTTCCTTGCACGATCAGCCAGGTCAACATTCTCTGGTATGGAACTGAAACAAAACGTGCAGGCTAAAATGTGATATCAACAGCAACTTGTTCCCTAGTTCTGAAGAAATTCAGAGAACAGAGCAAGTATGATTGATGAACTGACTTGTTAGCAATTGCTTCTAATGACTCCATCACACCAAATGTTTTCCTAAGAGTAGGGCAGATTTTTAAATTGTCACCAAGTAACTCAAGGGTTCTCATAGCTGTATCTTTCACTGCACTCGACGTTCCTTCCAAAGCATACACCAGGAATTGGACGACAGCAGAATCCTACAACAAAAAGCGACAACAATTATTAATCAATTTCATTGCAGGACACAAACTCTGCTTACATCAAAGAGAGGGCTCGGACATTCTACATTTAAAAAATGACTCCACTGGCAAATTCACAGAAAATAGCAAATTGTAACGACAAAATGCGAAAGATTTCGGTCAGAACAAATCAGCACATTAGTGAGGTTATGAGGAAGTTTAGGCGAAAACCTCGAAAAGAACAGACTTAATTGGGATAAAAACGGAACGCAATCGAATCCTAGATAAACATCTAAAATACTGATAGGTTTGAGCGTTTTAATTTATGAAAGGTAGAGACAAAGAACATGAAAACAAAACTGTTCATTGTTTAGGAGAAAAAGATTCCGGTATTTTACCCTTATCATTTCAGCTTGATTTTCTTTTATTTCGGCAAGCACTTGGTATCGCTGAACGGTGTTCAGCATTTCGTCGTCAGATCCGGTCATGTTGGAATACCTTCAATTCAGGCAAATTTCTAATTTTCCCAAAAACAGTCACCCTCGTGAGCTTTTCGCCTTGTCTTTTTTTTTTCAAAACATTTCCCCGAGTGCTCGCGCCAGGGGAGGTAAAGGCTTACGCACGGGGAGAAGTGATTCAGCGCTGCGTCTTCCCCATGATCGTAACAAATTTCCCACCGCCTGCGAAAGCCACAACGTTCTCGGGGAAGTTGGCAGTTGGCTTGGCTCGTCACGGATCGGACGGACCGGGCAGATTCAAACATGAGACGCGACGGACGTTGAGTGCAGCGCGGTCCCCTTTTCCCCCCTTTCCTGCCCGTAGCTCATGAACGGTCTAACTTAGATGGGGAGTTTAAGCGAGGCGTTTTTAGTATAAAGTCTGGGCTATCCGTTGATGTGCGTATCTTTCCGATCAGACAATTTTAGATCGATCTAGAGCGCCCGGTAGGCTGGTCTCGCAGACGGCGTACTGAACAGCGCCACAAATTTGATCAAACTCCTCTAAAACCAGCGACTAAAATTTGACGAATTAATTTTTTTCCGGTGAAGAAAATTCCAATCTACGGGCATGAGACCACTTTATGGCTTTTAAAACTAAAGGCAATCCGTAATAAGCAAACACTTCAAGCACACAAAATCCGTGCGAGTGCCTCGAGACCAAGCATGAGCGTTGTGGCTGAGCCAGCCGAGATCCCCCCACTCCGCCACCGCTCCGGCCGACCCGCGCGGACCCCCGCTTTCCTTCGATCATGGTACGAAGCGGCGGACGGCGGAGTGATGACTTTACGTGTCGCAAACTACAAAACCAGACAGAGTCGGGTAGAAAACTATTGTCATGCCCTTAGTTTCAACCTTCCTCTGAGTGTAAACGAAGTTTGGTCACTTTATTTTTTTCCGTTCACGAGCCTTATGATCAAACATAAAGGTCTGCAAATCGGCACCGGTCGAATCCAGTAGCCTGTACCTTCCCTGCTCGCGCCGCGCGTTCGTTCGCCGCTACTATGAGGCATTCAGCAGTCGGCTTAGGCCGTCCGATATTTGGGGCAAATGTTTTGCTTATGCTTTTGGCATAAAACGTAGTTTGGTTTGTGATTTGTACTTCCCTACAAATATATCCCAATGGAAAGTCCTATATGATTGAATTATTGACCTATTTTGAAATTTTCGGGACAGTCGGGTATAACACATGACTTTTAACCGCGGAGCGCTGAGTGAAGATCAAAGATCAACTGCAGAGGGAGCCGATAGTACGGTATGAGATCGGATTCGGTCAGACTAAGGCTTGCATTGATTGCAATAAGAATCAACGGGTAAAAGTGTAGGAACAAGGATGAGTGCGATTGGAGGCTGTGATTTTCTTTTTACAGTTTATTCAAACTATACAACAAATATGGATGTCAACAGATATAATGAACATTACATAAACTTTGAATTGTTTGCAACCACTGAGCCAGCACAATGATGATGGTCTGAAAAGTAGGGATCTATGCATCCACAAAACTTAAGAAGTAAAAACAGGGGGATCAAGTAGAGTGGCACAAAGCCTCAGTTCAAGCCAAAACTCAATTTATGGCTGTATTTAACAACACTATTTGCAAGCAATTAAAAATAACCAGCGTACACCACAGTACCACACTTTCTACGTGCATTTGAGCTGCTAACATACTACAATGTTTTTTGAGACGCTTCAGGGATAAATTTCACAGAACAGAAACACAACAAGGATCTGATCCCATCATTTGATAAATACACAAGAAAAATACCTCTTAATGAAAAATATTGTGCTGAACATTCATAAGTGCACATGATTTCCCTTCAGAATAGAAAAATCAATACATGTACAACCCTTCATCCAAAAAATAGTTGATGCTCTTGAAAGCAGACCAAGAAATAAGCGAAAATTATACAAAATACAATGAATATCATTGAGTATGTTGAGATCAATTAGAACTGTGAGTACTGGGTTGGAAAAGAAAATGCTCAAATGAGATGACCCATGAACACTATGAGAATGTAGGCTAGAAAAGGACCTGTGCAATGATAAACAGTAAATAAGTTTGTACTTAGCTGCAGTTTTCTGTAAGGTACAGAGCAAGATAAGTAAGAGTGATAACATGCAGGGCTGGTTGTTTTTGACAAACAGTTCCATTAAACAACACAGCAGTGTGCGATGGCAAAAGAGGATTTATGATCTTGTAGTAACTTGTGGAATGTGGTGTTTGATCTGTTAACTTTGAAAGGACACACAGAGATTTCATTACAATCCCGCACTGCCTTAGAGCAGTAAGACATTTCATCGACTAGTAGGAACAAGGACTTGCAGTTTACAGCCTACAATGTTTAGAAAGGGTAATCCAAAAAAACAAAAAGCAAACCTTGCAATATGATTCCTATGACCTGCACAAAGCAGGTTTCATCTACTAGACTTTGTACAATGCTAGGTTCAGAAGAATACAAATGCAATCTAGCTAAACCAGCTAAACCAACTCCATAACTGCAAATTAAGTCACTAAAGGTAAGGACAGGGGACAAATGCAACATACAATTAAGTTAATTTTTCTCTGTAGTGCGCTTCTTCTCACTAGATTTTTTAATGGGGGTTGGCTTGTTTTCTACCTCAGTAATTGTAACTCTGGATGTGGGACTGTCAGCACTGGTACTAGTGTTGTGCACCTTCACATATTGAGAATCCTTTTCTGAGTGATATGATGATGAAGACATGATAGACTTCGACTCCTGGCGTTCCTGGTCAGACTGCCATTCCACCTTCTGCTTGTGTTGACGAATAGCATCCTTGCAGCGATCAAGTACCATCTGTTCTGTGAGAACTCCATCATCAGATGCATATGCTGCAGCTTGCCAAGCCACACCCAATTTTGAGATTTCACGACCTGACAAGCCATCGGTAAGTGCAGCCATACGAGAGCAGAGATCGCTGTAGTCAAACTGGGTAACTTTCAGCCTCCTAAAAAAATAAGCGGTGTTTATGAGAAATTAGTTTCACCTTATAAGATTTTTAAATATTTTTAAAAAATTGCCGGATTTTCTTACTTCTGTCCTTCAAGGGCAGGTGATAGAACAAATTTCTCAAAATAGAGTCTCATCAGACGCTCGCGTTCCTCCGGACCAGGTAAATCAAATTCCACCATTTCATCCAAACGGTCATTCACAGCCCAATCAAACTGCTCTGGAGTGTTTGATGCTAGCACCAACATCAACCTTAAAAACAAAATGAAAATATGAGAGCACAACCCACAAGGAAATGCAGAAAATAAATAAAAGCATCACGTAAAATCTGATCAGCACGTACTTATCACTTTGTTCACCTGTCCTGTACAAAAATGCATTCAGAGCTGCACGCAGATCTTCACTGATGGTTTCACTGCTCCGTTTACGTAGGAATGCATCTGCCTCATCAATGAATAAAAGAAGGCCTTTCCTAGAAGTTTGGGACCAGTCAAAGACCTTGTGAATTGCTGTAACTCCATCTCTTCCCATTGGAGCAACATCACCTCCTGTTACTATGGCATAGTCCATACCGGAGTGCATTGCTAGTTTCTGCAAATATTTATCATGTTGAGTCAATGCAGTCACTAAGAATATTTTTAAAACAATTGACAGCAGCAGATTAAAAATACCTTGGCAAACATGGTTTTTCCTGTTCCCGGAGGTCCGTACATGAGAATATTTCTGTACATTCCCTTGTTTTGCTTGGTATTCTTTGTAGCTATAGCAATATCCCTGAAAGAAAATGCCTTTTATAAGAAAATATTTCACAATACACAAATAATTTTAATAAAAATCAGATAAATTACCGAAGGCGCTCTTCAAGACGGGGTTCTAGGACAACACCTTCTAAAGCATCACTTTCTCTATTTTTGAGCTTTTTGGCAGTTTGGATTGGATGTTGAACCACATCCAAAGCTGTTATACGTGAAGTATCTCTCACAAGCGATGGCTTACCTACAAAAAGATTTTACAAAGTTATACTCGAAGTTAAATATTTTACATCATAAAATGACTGAGTAATTTACAGATTCTAATAAAACATACCAAGCCTTGCCTCTATGTAACGAGCAGCTATTGATGTTGTTCCTTTTGCTGTATAAACACCTAAAGCTAATAATGAAAGTCCACCTGCTGCAGCCAACACTTTATCCCAGTCTGTTAGAAGAGCATGAGCACCTGACCCCAAGACAGACCCCGCTGTTCTGAAAGTAGAGGAACATAGAAATAGTTAGTAATAACTTAAGGTTTCGGAAAAAGTCAACATAAAGACTATAAAAGTTTGACTTCATACTTGATTGACTCAAGAACTGTAGTGCGCTTTTCGGCAGCTTTGACACGAATTTGTTCAAGGGTCAAATCCTGATTCTCTCTATCCACCTTAGCTTTCGCACGCATTTCTGCTTCAAGTCTCTTCATTTCTAACTGATGCCGCATTTCTAACTCCTTTTCAATAGTAGCTGTAACCAGGGAAAGATGTTAAAACAAACGCTAATACAAATATACATTTAACAGTTTTTGCAGCTACATTACTCACCTTTCCTCATGGCCTCTTGCTTAGCAACTGATTCTTCTTGCCTTCTTAAATTTTCTTCATTTATTCGAGTTTGTTGGGAGAGCTGATCATCATACCTGTGCAGTTATACAGTTATTACTGCAGTATGATTCAATTTTAATACAATGAGAAAAATACAAGTGACTAAAATGTGTACCTCTTCCTGGCTAGCTGATCATGGTACTGTTCCCGCTGCTGGTGCTGTTTGGTTTCTTCCTGAATAGTTTTCCGCCTTTCATCACCCTCCACTTTCTTCTGTTCAATTTTGCTCTGCTCAATGTGAGCTTCATATTCTTTCATTTTCATGGCATATTCTTGTTGTTTAGTCTTTTCCTGGAGTTTGGAAAGTTCTAATGCCTCTCCAGAATGTCCTAGTTAAAAAAACAAAATTATGAGCACAACAAAAGCACACACAGCATATGAATGGACTCTGAACCAGTGACAAGAACTGACTGAAATGATCCATATCAAAGTTGTCATTGTGACAAGTAAGGTATTTATTGCATCATTTAAAAAACCAGTCGTGTTGATAGAATAAATACTGGAGGATGCATATTACAGTAAATAACAGTCCTCTTCCCATTCTCAAGATACAGACAATGTGATTTTTATCCACACAATTGAAGGTACATAAAAAAAGAGGAGGGTATGACTTAAAATCATGTTAAGCGGTTTTTGTCAAGATTAATTAAGAAATGATATAACAGCCAGGGCATGACATAAGACCATTCAGCATTTAATCAAAGATATCAAAGGCACACAAATCGGCTGCTGGCTTTCAATTTAGGACCAAATCACCTTGAGATTTGCATGTCCTAGGGCAACATAACCTTCAATGACCAATTTAAATTCCGCTGCGTTTTCAAGAGATGACACTGATATGTCGTGAAAACAAAACCATTAGCTGAAATGTAAACAATACCATAATAAAAATACTTACTAGATTTTTCAAGCTCTTTGGCAGCCTGGGCCGCCCTTTCCAGGGCAGACGAATCGAACCTGTACGCCTCCATTTGAGAGCTTTTTGATCCTTGGTTTTGGCCTCCATCTGTATTTTGGCCACTTGACGCTGCATTGGGTGGAGGCGGAGGGTAGTTTAGGTCGCCCCCGGGCTGTTTAGGTTTGATCCCGAACAACCAAGACATATTTCAGTGAAAATTTGTCCTCAACGGCAAGGACGGGCGACGGGCTGGGCGATACCGGCAACACCACGAGGTTAAGAAAGAGAGAGGGGGAACGAGAATGAAAGGGGTGGGCGGGGTGGGTGGAAGCAGGGAAGGGGAGAGAGGGAAGGGGTTAAAGGTCACCGCCAGGGTTGCCAACGGGGAAATTCTTACGGAGTTCTACAAACTCTTTAGAGCTGCTCTAAACATCAGGATGAAGGCTCTTCCTCTCATTCTCAAATAAAATTCTCAAATTCGCAGGTGTTCGGTTGATAACTGAGAGGCTCAGCTGTTGACTCTTGAATGTGAATGTGAAATGGAACCGTGCCTATTTCCGGGTGTCCTGAAATTTCCTGGTTTAAACATATTTAAATCAAAATCTCACCGCTTTGAATACAAATGTGGATTAAAAGTCTGACAACCAATAATTCTTTCTTTTTTCGACGATATATTTCAAGACATTGTCCTTACACTAAACCAATGGTTGTCACTATGATAAAACAGCACGATGTGAAAAAGACGGTGTGTTGTGATGACAGGCACCCTCTAAGGTTTTCTCGCGATTTCCCGATTTCGCGGGCATTCAACGAAAGTTACGTCAGCGAGTCCCGTTCCCTAGGCATGGGCTGGATGGCGGAGCGGACTGCACCGGCGACGGGCACGGAGAGGACGCTGACGTCGGCCTGCAAAGTGAAGCGTGCGTGGGCGTAGCGTCGGGGGTAGCACTCTAGTCTACCGGCACTGACGGCCACACCTACCGCGAGTGGTTCCGCGTGGGCGGCCTCCCAGACGCAGTCAGAACCCTCAGCTTGGTGATGGTCGCCCGCAGCCGTTCATTCTGGCTGGTCAGGAGGGCGACCCGCACCTCGTTGGCCTGGACTTGGCACTCCATATCCAGCACGGGGTCACCCGCCTCTGCAGCAGGGTGGGAATGGGTGCAGAGCCTGGCCCCGGGCTCCTGCATGCAGTGCATATCGCAGGAGACATACCGTGCTGGAGTGGCTGCAGCGGCCCGTGCAGATCGGGGTACCGCAGCAGCAGAGCCTGGCGCTCGTGGGCCAGCTTTACCTGCTTCCTGAGCTTGCTGTGCTCCGCCTGCGCGCGGAGAGCAGTAGCAGCGTTAGCAGTACAGCGCCGGCCGGCCGGCGGGTAGGCCATCCCGCTGGACAGCACCGCACGCGGGTTGCATACCCTCACGGCGCTCCTCGCTCCGACTACCTTCAGGGTCTCGGCATGGCGGCGGCTCTGCTGCAGCTCCTGGCCGACCTCATCCATGGCGGTCCTCGCGGCCTGCAGCTGTGCGAGCAGGTCAACCTCGCGCCCCCTGGCCTCCTTCAGGGACTCGGCGAGTCGCGACTTCTCCTGGACACCTGCGGCCTCCAGCTCTGCCAGCCGGTTGTCCAGGGCCTGCCGCGCGGCCTCGGCGGCGCTGCGCCCCTCCTCCGCTGTGAGCCGAAGGAAGCACGTAACCCCATAAGGTTCTCCTCGTGAACCCCCGCCCCGCCGCTCTCTCCACACCTGCTCGCGCGCGCTCCAGGGCAAGCACGGCGTCGCGCCGGGCCTGCCTCGACCCCGTGCGCTCCACCTCGAGGGCCGCCAGGGCCGCGCCTCGGTTCCGGAGGACGTCGTCCAGGTCACGGCACATCGCTGACGTGAGGGCGCGCATGGCACCCCACTGCGACAAGAGGCCCGAGCCCAGCCCCGTTGCCACCTCGGCCCTGAGAAATGACCAGCTGGTATGGAACCCGCGGGGATCGCGATCGTACTCACGCTGTCAGTGAGGCCGCCGACCTCGTCTCTGCGACGGACGGCTCCTCGAGCTCGGCGCAGAAGGCCTTCACGAGGGCCTTGACGGCGGACTCCGCCACGCAGCACGCCTCGCAGCGCCGCAGACACGAGTCCTCGGTCTGGCTGGCGCAGCTGGTGAGGCCCCGCGACGGCACTGGCGCCGCAGCAAGAGCCGGGGCATCCCCTGACTCGTCGGCGGGGGTCTGCGCCTGGAGAAACTGGCACCGCCGTGTGCATATGGGGATATGCCACAAGTCCCGGGCTCGAGCACCCGTCAGGTCTTGAGCGTCTTCAGCCTCACCCCGAGCTGGCAGACCTGCGCCCACAGCAGGGCCACCAGCGGCGCGGCGCTGAGGTGCGCGGGCCTCGACACGAAGGAATCGCAGGGGGGCTGTGCGGCCGGGTGGCCAAAGCGGCCCACACCGGGCCTGGGCAGGGCCTCCATCGCCTGGAGCAGCATGCCGGCCGCGGCCAGCGTCCTGAAGACAAGGAACGACTGCATGACGGCCACTCGAACGCAGCCAGGCGTCAACAATGCCGTCGACGTACTCGCCTCTCGTGCACGGCCTGCAAGAGCTCGGCGTTGATGGACGTGGGCGGGGCGGGCAGGGCCGAGCCCGGGACGCCGGATTTGTGTACGGCCTGACCCCCGTCGCCAACGCCCACGATCAGCCTCATCTCGGTGCACAGCCTCTGCAGCTCCCGAAGGTCGCCCCGCAGACGCTCACCCGCGAACATGCCTAGAAAGTGCAGGTGCAGGCCAGGGAGCCCGAGCTCTATGGGTCTGGGTCCCCAGGGTCGGTGAAACTTCCCTCTGACTACGGAAGGATGCGAAGCGGATGCCACGCCGAACACCCGACCACCGTAAGCCGCAGCGCAGGGCAGAATGGATAAACAGTTGCGTCGCCCGACTGCGTCCGGAAGACCACGACGCCGTCTACAGTCGGTCTGGCATACCTTTGGGTGATCGCATCGCATCCCAGCTGATCCACGCACGGACAGAGACAGAAGTCAAAGTCCCAACGACTAAAGCGTGAGTGAGTGTGCATGCACCCGGACCCGGAAGGTGGGCCTCCGAGGACAAGTACAGCCGTCAAAGCAGCATTTTAATAGCATGTTTTTCTTTTTCATTTTTTAAAAATTTATTGTATAATGTACACTTTCCTTATTTAACTAGGCGATTAAAGCTGCAGTTTAATTTTGGAGGATCTTCCCTGTACGTTCGTTAACCCTGTTGCCCGAGATTAAAGAGGGCCATCTGAGCTGAGTTCAGAGTTCATGCGCAAACTGGAGCATGGACTCCACACACAACATAAAAGGCAATAGATTGCGGAGGGAATTCCATCAGGTCGTCCAGGGACACCACAGGGCTCAGGTCAGGCAACTGGTGCAGGCTGGTGATCTTTAAAACTCGTCCATTTAGTTGAATTCCGCTAAAAACATGGAGGGTTTTAGCAGGCCACCTAATGTGTTTTTTGAAACAAATTCAGAGTTGAATTAAACTGTACCTTGAACTAACGTGACCATCCATCCCAGTCAAAATATATTTCTCAAACTGTGCACTGTAGTTCATGTTTTTCATTCTGAAATATGTCTCATAATGTGCAGATCCCAAATTCATACCATATACAACAACCGAATTTTTTTCAGGTGTTGATTTTTTGGAGCAGTGGGCATACAATCGTATAAGTGGGTTTTTATCATACCTTTTTATGTTGAGTACAATTTGACCTACTACTTTCTTGAAGAGATAAGAAACCCAGAAATCCTACAAGTTAAGAATTGCAAAACATTAGAGAACACCAACTAACAGAAAATAAAAGAGCTTCATTTCAAGCCTTATTATGGGAGAGGGAAGATCTTACAGCATTTGGCTCCAAGGTTTTTTGATCTATTAGACCATAATTGCCACCAATGAAAGACTGCCTCATAACCACTGATATATTGTTTAATGCAGCCAATCCTAGTTTATCCAACCACATGAAACCACTGACAAAACGATTGGACAGGTTTGCAGCTCCTCCTCCATATGCTGAAGCGGTTTCAGCTGAAAAGAATGTCAACAAAATGCAGCTAAGTATAACTTTATGGATTTTGACCCAAACATATTGTTATTAACATATTAAAATTATGAACGTACTTATCCATATTGGGAAGTGCATATCAGTATTTTTGGTCACCACTTTCTTTACATCTTCAATTTCTCTTTTCAAAACATCAAGTATGGGAGGACTCATGAACTCATCCACTGTGGCATTCCTCCCATTGACATAGTACCTGTTGTGCACATGAAATAGTAATCAAAAGATTGGATAACTGTGGCAGACTGAAGGACAACATTAATCAACACACTGGTGCCATGTTACTGCAGTTACAGTATCTTTTGCCTTAGACAAGAATTTGTCAAGATACCGAAGAGTTGACAACTGTCTTTTCTTTGGGCCTCTTGGAGCAGTGATGTCTGGGCCCACAAGCTTAGAATTACGATAGAGGGAGAACATCTTCAAAATTCTTAACAGAGTCCTAAAATCTTTGGCCAATTGCACTGGCGGCACCTCTTCTCCAAAGACATGGCAAAACGAGTTTGGCTCTGTATGTACATGAAATAGTTTAACAAACAAAATTCATTGAAGAGAAAGATAACATGGAGACTGAATTAGATACACTAACCATTGCCTAATTGCCAGTCTAGAGTAAGGTTTTTCTGCTGGGAAAATAGAATCAGCTTAAGAGCATTTGTAGGGTCCCATTTTCCAGATGGTCTCCGTAGAAGCACATTTAAGTCGAAGAGGAGATTCAAATTTGCTTCCCTTGCCATTGAGTTTAAAGTCAACCATTTGTCACCTGACATCCATAACACAGGCCAACTTTGAAAGTAGCAGCTTTGCTCGTCTTCATTCCAGCTCAAGGTTTCCAAACGTGAAAGATCGCTTAAGTAATTCAAGTTTCTGATTTCAGGAATATTTTCATCAAACAATACCATGTCAGCTGCTGTACCACCAATCCTCAAATAGGCTGGATGTAAACCCCTTAATAAGTTCATGAAAATTGGGCTTTCCCTGGAGTACAGAAAATACAGAGAGAGAAACTTAAATTTTGTAACTAGTACATGGATACTTCATTTATTGACAAGAGAGTGCACTTACATTAATTTTCTCACATCATGTTGAAAAATGAATTTTGTCTCTATTGCAACACTAAGGAAGTTTTCACTAATTTCACACACCTTGTGACATTGCACATCTACTTTGTTTGCAGGGGAAACCGTGCTCGCACCAATGCAGATATAAGCCAGCAATAGTGAAAGGCACAGTAGACTACATTCCAAACTTCTTCCCATGATTGCACAAACTATCTATGAGTGAATAACCTTGTAATGCAAAATCCGGCTTTCATGCCTTGGTCTCCATCCAGCGTTTTAAGTTTCGCTGTCACTGACGAATCGCGATATGGTGATGAATACTGACTTCAGCTTCTCCTATCGTAAAGTTTTTGATACAGTGATTGCCTTCTAATTTTCGGTTTGAATGGATCTGCAACACGGCGCAAATGAACGACGTACACTGATTGGTTGGAAAGTGGCCACCGCCTGCTGAAAGAGTTAACTTGAACGGTCGTGGGTGGTGCTGCTGAAAATCCGAACACGATGTCTCTCTCTCTCTTTCTCTCGCACACGCTTCATCACGATAACAGAGAAAGACAGAGCAGTCTTTTCACACACAGCTTTCACTGCAGCTGATCGTTTCGCACACTTGTGCTTGTGCGATGTTTGGGGATTTTGTTGTGCTTTGTGTTTTGATAGCGCGAATCGTCTGCTGATTGTGATTTAACTCTTTCTTTGGACAGCCTCTCCGAAACAGTCCACTATGGACCCCAAAGTAGCCGTCGATTTTGTGTGTCAGAGATGTCTGCAACCGTTAAAGCTGGATTCCTCTTTCGGAAGTGTAGGGGAGCATACGCTCGCAGAGCTATCGTGTAAGTTTTCCGATGCTCCACTTGCTTTTGCGTCTGGATTCATGCACTTCCATTCTTGCTTTGATTGAGTTCTATTTATTGTAAGTAGCTTTATGGTTCTAATTCATATCGGAATGTGATACTCGTAGGTTATGTAGTTGCCTTTAAAATTTCTACTTTTTTTTTGTTTTTGTATTGCTGTGTTGTGTCATCTAACTTTTCTGTTTGTCTCATTTGCAGTGCCCATTCACAACCACCCTGATGTCGATCTGGAATCCGAAGCTGTTAGTCTGGATCGTTTCACACCAGCCTTCCGTCTTACGGAATCAGGCACTGGAGCTAATGGTTTTACTGTTGTTGGTAAAGAAGGGGAACTGAATCAAATGAGTCATAAAGTTAAGGTGGGTCTAGCGGTGGTGTAATTATTGTTTTCGCAAGATTTTGGTAGTTGTGTCACTGTTATTTCATTACTAAACCTTTTTTTTTTTTTTTTAAAGGTGACTTCAGAATTGTTGGATATGCTCTCATCCAATTCAGATGTTGATCATCCTTTGTGTGAAGAGTGCACTGACCAGCTTCTTGAATTGTTAGATCAACAGCTGCACTTAACTGAAGACGAATGTAACGATTACAGCAGATTTCTAGAAAGGTTGCGGGCTGAAGAGGACCCACCTCAGAGTCTGGAGTCTCTTGAAAAAGAACTTGCTGAGGTGACTGGCTGCATCAATGCGTCACTGTTATTAAAATTAAATTTGGTGCTGCCGCAACAAAACAGAGGCCCTTGAAGGGTGACCCTGTAAATATGGATCATTGACAAGTATTGCCTCTAATCTTTTTCAATTTATTTCAGCTGAAACTTGAGGAGGAATCACTGAGAGAAGAACTTTGTCAACTACAAGAAAAAGAACAGGCTGCTAGAGAAGCAGTTTCAAAGCAAGAGCAAGAGAAGGAAAGAATTGCTGCTGAAGAGGAACGGTACTGGAGAGAGTACACTAGACATCGTAGGGATCTTCTTTTAGCTGAAGACCAGTATAGAAGGTAGGAACATTAAAAGCATTCCTTTTTTTCTTTGGTTAATAACATGCACCTTATGTGTCTCATTGTTGCCTTTTCCAGCCTTGAATGTCAAATTAGTTACACCAACAACCAGCTTGACAAACTTCACAAGACTAACGTCTTTAATGCAACATTTCATATCTGGCATTCTGGTCATTTTGGAACAATCAACTCCTTTCGACTAGGAAGACTTCCAAGTGCTCCTGTTGACTGGAGTGAAATAAATGCTGCTTGGGGTCAGACAGCACTCCTACTCTCAGCTCTTGCCCGGAAAATGGATCTGACATTTGAGAGGTACCGATTGGTTCCCTATGGTAACCATTCATATATAGAGGTCAGTAAATCTTAGATAATGGTTTGTGCTATGATGTATGATGATACAGGCAGCAGAGAAGTCTAATTTTTTTTATTATTGGAATTTCCTCATGATTTTGAGCAGGACATAGCTGAAAATCGTGAGTTGCCCTTGTATGGATCAGGTGGATTCCGCTTTCTGTGGGACACCAAATTTGATGCTGCCATGGTAGCATTTCTTGACTGTTTGCAACAATTTAAAGAAGCAGTGGAACGAGGAGATTCTGGCTTTAGTTTACCGTACCGCATGGAGAGAGGGCGTATTGAAGACTCCACTACAGGAAATTCATTTTCAATTAAGTATGTAAAATTACAAGAAGCATTAATACCTATATCATGTTATTACCATTGGGTTTCTGATGATTTAAATCTTATTTTTCAGAATTCAGTTGAACTCAGAAGAGCAGTGGACCAAAGCACTGAAGTATGTTTTAACAAATCTAAAATGGGGTCTAGCTTGGGTGTCATCACAGTTTGCTAAAGACCGGGACACTGTTGTAACATAAATGTTTACGTTTGAAATTTTGTATTTATCTATTTTATGTTCCTCAATTATTTTTTTTTATTTTTATTTTTCTCCCCAAATATGCACACTTGTTTGTTGATAGAATAAGCTATTTTATAGGATAATTTTGTGTATTGCATGACTCTTTAAATCATGTTGTGATCATCTAAAGTGATATTAATGTTTGAAAACGTAATTATACATCCTTTGTTGAGAAGTTGTTTATTGTATTTTTAAAAAAATGACCCAACCAAATTAAAATGCACCCCTCACACAACATTGCCTTCACATTTGAGCTTCCCGCCTAAATGACAGTCGTGGAAAGCCAACTGTAAAGAAGTAAGTTTTTTCTTTAAGAAATCTAAGACCGTAAAAAAAGGACTGTTTCACTGACATACCTCGCTGGAAGTCTTTGCTTAGTTGCTACTATTTCAAGCACTCAGTCCACGCGGGGTTGTCTAGGGGCAAGGTTCAGCACCGTTTAGACGTAGGTTAGCGTCCTAACGAAAACAATTGACAGACACAATTTTGTCGTCTGCGTAGCGAACTTCATTTATTTAGGGAAAGCACTGAACCCAACTGCAGTTGCAAGAGTAGAACTTGAACGTTGACCTCATTAACTGCATCAATCGCCGAAAATGTCCATCAGATATGAGGTTTGTTTACTCCCATTTCTTAATTTCTTGATCGCATGGGAATCATTTTATTAGAGAGGAAACTTCGATGTCCAATCTAGGCTTGACCTAACCTCCCTCGTTCATTGATGATATCTTATTTCCTTTAAATAAGTTGGCTAGTTTTATTGTAATGTCATGATTTGTGTAATTTTATTCGCAATAGCAGTACCGTCAATTGATGCGCAATGAGACAGTAGGGGTTACTGAGATTAGCTGAATGTTTTGGTGGGGCATCTTATTTTTCTTTAGAACATTTATGTCAAGTCCCATCTTAAAAGTGGTTTGTGGACAAATCGAAATTAGCAAAGATTTTACTTGCATCATAGAAGGGTATCTCAAGTTAGCCAAATTAGACTTAGTGTCAATTAGTTTTCCACATTGTTATGCTGTGATGAGCTATCCTGATCACATCGTTGAAATGAGTAATAGGAACATTTAATGTTTCAGCGTTTCACAGGACCGCCAGAAGAGGGAAAGACACTGCTGATCGGCCCAATGAACTCAATTTGGAAGGATCCCTCGAAGCCAGAGAACAAACCTCAAGAACAGTTGGAGTCACAGAAAGGAATGTTTTCACCTTCATGGCTTCAGTTGATTGGCGTGTCAGGAACTTTGGCCCTTATGACTACCGTTGTCCATTTGAAGTCCATGGCAAAGTTTTAATTTTTATGTATATCAGGCTCAAACATGTTAATTTTCTCTCATAATGCAAAGTTAGATGAGTCCTTATTAAAATTGTTATGAACATGTCTGAAGACAATTTAAACTCCGATTATTATTTGTAATAAACTACTGTGTTAGATGTTATGTTTGTTCATATTTTTTCTCCATTTCCCTTTTATTACTAGTGCCCACAAGATGGTCAGCATTTTGTAAAACTTCTTTGCTGAAATGGTTAAAAAATGCACAACTTACTTGCTTTTGTAAAAAGCATGAATATTATTTCAACAATATAAATAATTGACATGTTACATTAGCGGAACTTTCTTCACTAAGAATTTCAAACATAATCTAACTGACATAACTTGCTTGATTTACACAAATGTGAAGCACAAGGTAGAGAAATAGTTAAGGGGGTAGAAGAGAGTCATCATCTCTTTCAGTCCGGGGCCCAAGATTTTCCCAGGAATTACCATCGGCATTGCTCTTCTTGCAGCAAATTTTGTTACAAGTTTCCTGATAACAAATAAAAATTGATTCAACACCACAGTCAAAAGCTTCCTAAACCTCAATAACTGTTAATTTAAATGGTACTCACAATAAGTCTACCGCCTAATGTTTTCCAGAATGTGAAATTAGGAATTTGTTCCAAACCTTTGGCACCTAACACTAACCGTCTGTAAAGAATACCTCCAATGATGTAGGTGAGTACCACAAATAAAAACCTGGAACAAAATTTACATAGTCACAATTGATTGATCTATTCACTTTTAGCTATAATGTGGGATGGTACTTACAAAACCGTGAAGATCGTACCACCACCTATTTTTTCTGGTTGAATGCACACAAGCTGAGAATGCACTTCAAACATGAAGAAGCAGGCATTTTTCTCTTCCTTTGCCTCTTTTATAAACCGCATAGTATTCTGCTGGAAATAAAAGTTCCATGTACAACCTCTTATTGGTATGGTATAGTTTTTTGAGAAGGATCATGACCTTTCCCCTGGACACACGTCTGCACATACCTCTGCGCTAATATTATGGTTACAATGGATCATGACAAATGCATATCGAGGACCACTACAGTTATATTTATCAGGATATGGATCGCCATTTCCAAATATCATCATCATCCAATCCCCTGCACAGACAAAAAGTGTTCCAATAAGATTATTAAAATAAGCTAGGTTCAAAAGGAAACAAATTAAATACAAATCTTATTTTTTTAAAACTTAAAATCCAGAGGAAACATTAAATATGCAGATTATTGTGATATGCACACCTCCTTTGACAACATGAGTGTTGTTGACACGACCCAGAACTGTTGTACCATTCTGAAGAACTCCAGCCAAGGGGTCTGCTTTTGATGCATTACCACAAACCCCAACTGTGTATTCTGTTTTGAAACCATCATTATGGCTCTCAGCTGTAAACCTGAAAGAAAAGGAACGAATTTTACAAAGTTTATGAATGACATAGGAGCTTAGAAGGCTGGTCCACTAATGGCCTTCTATTCCAGTTATCACCTGCAATTAAGCTTTCATAGCAGTCAGAAATAACAGGCTATTTGCCTGAATAAATCAGAGAAGATTTGGAGTTTAAACATAGCATATCAATGATTGTTGAGATGGTACAACATTCTCGAACTGACATTTGGTAGGAAAAAGCTAGAAAAACATTGAGGTGGTCACCCTACCAATTCAAGTTCAAGGTTAGAATGCGATGCAACAGGCATTGTGCACATCAATCAAAGCAAAGAAAAGCTGGAAAAAATGCTCAGCAGAGCTTCAAATGTGCATAAATCCGATAAAAGCCATATTCCTCTACCTAACGCTGGACAGGCCTCGTAGAATTCTCGCCTGATCCGCGTCTGTTGATTTAAATTTCGAATCGCAGAACTCGGAGGCTCCACACAAGTTGATTGTTGATACACTTAGCAGCAGCGTTGCGACGCGCACAGCTACTGCCAAGTACATGACTACATGGTAATATTAATCACCTTCCGAGGGAATAAAAATCTACAACTAATTCACAGAGTTGAGACGCGTTTCTGTTTCACCAACGCGGTGTCTTCGGTATCCCCTCACCCTCACCTCTCTCAACCTCAACCCCCTGCGGCTTTGTTGCCACCCTAGCTGCAACCCCTGCCAAACGCCCTCATATCCATCGAATTGGGATGGTATATGGTCGGCATTCTGTATTCTCTGTGGCGAGAAGGGTCTTTACTCCAATCTCCCATCATCAATGGTATTTCTATCCCTTTCGACTCCCTCAAATGACCCATCTGAAAGGATTTAAGACACTCTGGATCCGCCCCTGAGAAGGAACTTGAAGGGAAGTGGAAAGAAGGGGTGGCAGGAGGCGTTATTTGCAGTGCAGTTCTTCGTGGGAATAATACACTCAATTTACGTGACCAGACGTGACACTTTCGTTAACCTACCTGGATTGAAAGAAATTGGCGAAATTTGACGACCCGGCTTCCTCAATTTCAACGTATTGAGTAGTACAGGAACCTCTTCGTCTTTTCGCTTATCATGGCTGTTCAAATACAACCAAAAGAAATCAAGGTAAATGCTGAAAATAGATTACTTGCACTGACAAGTAGAGTTTTTTCATGGTTATGTTGTCCTTTGTACCGTCGTAGAAAACACATATTTTCTTATTTTCTGACGTGAAAAATTCCATGTCTAGTATTTTAATAAATTGTTGGAATGTGTCTGTAAATTTTTAATCCATGACATTGATTTTTAATTTTTGAACTGCTTTGACTCATCATGCAGAGAGCTGTCATTCATTGTTGTTTTATCCTGTTATTCCTGTTCTTGTGTGATTTTGAAAATGTTTTCTGGTTTTAGAAAATAGGACCAGCAGTGTCAGTTCCGAATACAACAACAAATGCAGCACCACCTTCATCGTCAACTCCACCTCCTGTTGTTCAGGAGTTTTCTATTCGAGTGCCAAAGTATGTTCTTTAATATTCTTCTGCTTTATGTAACATATTTCCTGTATTTGTATTGATCATGATTGTCTTTTTTCCCCTGCAGGAATGCCAAGAAGAGATTCCACATGATGCGCTTCAATTCCACTTTAAATGTTGACTTCACTAAGTGGAAACAGGTCAGAATGGAGAGAGAAAATAATGCTAAAGAATTTCGGGGTCTTGAAGAGGAAATGCCAAAGTAAGTTTTATTTTATCTGGACTATTTGTTCTTTCTAAATTTTCTTTCTTACAGATCTGACAACCATCAATTAATCCTGAGACAAATGTAGCTGTAATGCTTGTACTTTTCCAGATTTGGTGCTGGTAGTGAGTTTGGTCGTGATGCTCGTGAAGAAGCTCGTCGGAAAAAGTTTGGTATTGTTGCTAGAAAATATAAGCCTGATGATCAGCCCTGGATCTTGAAGTCTGGGGGAAGCAAAAGCGGAAAGAAGTCAGTAGTTACATCTGCAATAGATTTTTTGAACAGTTTACATGTATCTCCTTCATCCATTTACAGGATTGTCATTATTCTTTATTTCTTAATTTCAGATTCAAAGGTATTCGTGAAGGTGGTGTTTCTGAAAATGCTGGATATTATGTATTTATGAAAGCTGAAGATGGAATCATTGAGGCATATCCATTACAAGAATGGTATAACTTCCAGCCAATTCAACGATACAAAGCTCTGTCAGCAGAGGAGGCTGAGGAAGAGTTTGGCAGGTATGATCTAGCATCCCTTAAATTATTGTCAGCAAGGTCTGCACATCTGTCTAATTTGTTTTGTATTGAAGGCGGCACAAACAGCAGAACTATTTCTCCCTGATGATGCGTAAACGCCTACGTCCTGAAGAAGATTTAGACCTGGATGATCCTGATGAAGCCAAAGGCAAACGCAAGGGAGGAGGTGGCAAAAAGTCTAAAGGTGATTTGATTTTTCAATTACAATCTGTGGTTTTAAATTAGAGTATGTGACAATAAAACCTTTTTATATTTCCTACAGAGCTTAAAATATCTGACATGGAGGAATGGATGGATTCTGAGGATGAATCTGATTCTGATGACAATGATGAAAAAGATGAAGATAAAGAGAAAACTGCTGAGAAAAAAAAGAAAGGAAAGAAAGGTTTGTAGACTTTTCATCTATCTTGGTTGGAATTGTCTTAACAAGGAGTAGCATTTGTCAAGGGTGTGTGCTGTTCTAGAGGCTGAAGCTAAGAAGAAGAAGAAGAAGAAAGATTCTGATGATGAGGCCTTTGAAGAGAGTGATGATGGTGATGAAGAGGGACGAGAGGTTGACTACATCTCAGATTCGTCAGTTAGGTAATGTCACTTTAAAACAGGTTACACTGTACCTGTGTAATGTTACTTTTAGTCTCTTGATCAATGATTAAACATGTAATTGCAGTGTTTCAGATCATGATGAAAAAGCCAAGGACGAAATGAAAGGTGTGGCAGAAGAGGATGCCTTAAGAAAACTGCTCACATCAGATGAAGAATCTGATGAAAATGAAGAAAAGAAGGAAGGGGAGGATAATAGCGATGCGGATGACAAAAAAGAAGGAGAGGAGGGCAAGAAGGATGCAACAGATGCTAAAAAGGCAACGTCTGAAAAGGACCGTGTCAACAAGAAGAAGAAGAAGAAGGTATGTACTATAATTTTTGATGTTCAGAAGAAGTGATAGTGAACTGGTTTATTTGACTGTTGTAATATTTTCCTGTAGAAGCGTGAATCAGACTCACCACCATCTCCATCCAACAAATCTTCATCCAACTCAAATGACAAGAAGGATAAGGGAAATGGTAATTAATGCCGTGATGGTGTTTATTTTTAAGTTGCCAGTAGATGATTTCTAATTTTTTTAAATGTATTAATTGTTTTCTGTCAGATTCATTAAGTGACTTAAGTGATAGCTCAGACTCTGAAGGAAACAAAAAGAAGGACAAGAAGGATGCCAAAGAATCAAACAGGTAAGGCTCAAATAAATTTATTTTCCTTCTATCTGACAACCTTGGTTATTGGGCCTGTTGGTATTCATTTTCAAAAAGAAAAAGCGGTTTTGTTTGAAAACAATTGCGCAGTATTGTGTGGAACACTCATTTTCTCATTTTGTAGTGGTAACAGCTCTAGATCAGGCAGCCCTGCTCTTCAGGGTGATGGTAAAAGGAAAGCAACAAATGAAGCTCTGGCTGCGGTTGCGGCTAAGAAAGCAAAACTTGATAATTTTGCATCTGCATCAGCTTCACCATTACCTGCAGGGGCAAGGTATGGAACCAGTTTCTTCTATCTTCATAATACTCTTCAGTCTAATGAAAATATTGTAACGTTACTGACAACTGTTTTCAATTTCCAGTGAGGCGGGTATTACAGAAGATGCTGTGAGACGTTATCTCATGCGCAAGCCAATGACAACAACAGAACTGCTCCAGAAATTCAAGAGCAAGAAGACTGGGCTTAGCTCTGAACAGCTAGTAAATATCATGACTAATATCTTGAAGAAGATCAATCCTGTTAAACAAACAATTAAGGGTAAAATGTATTTGTCAATCAAAGCACAAGGTGGAACAAAGCCACCTGAAATTTCTTAGATCTAATTTTTTTTATCTGTGCATATTTATATTATGTATAAACTTGTAAATATTTTATTTAATAAATGGATGTGAATTGATGGCTGGGCCATTATTTAATGACATGTCTTTTTCGTCCGAACGCCTTATTGCACCTAAACAAATACAGTACAATCAATTAACCCATTCAAACTGAAATTGAAGTCTAGTAGCTGCCAATAATGAGTTGGCTGAGTTTGCACGTCTGAAGCAGGCGCCTGCCATCGCGAGGGTACGCATACCCGTAAAGCATGTGATTCTTGCGGGCTGGTGTCTTAAGGGTGCTTCCGGAAACAATCTGCCCCCTCCCCTAAAAGCGAACAAATATATAAACAGCTGGAGCAGGTGCATTGGGGACGTTGAACGACAGACGGCCCAGCGTCCCGACGCACCTCGCACACACACCGTGCACAGTGAGGGCAGGGCAGTGGGGGTGGTTCCAACTTACGAATTTGGCAACACACACCGTTGTGGTAGGGAGGGCAGAAAAAGGGGGGGGGGGGGGACGTAGAGACTTGGCTGACGGAGCTTGTTTTTGGTAGGGAGAGGGCGACGGTGAAGGAAATGCCCTGCGAGTTGCCAACGCGCATTTCCCAGAAAGTGAAAAAGCGACGACCCCAAGGCGCTTACAGGCTGTTCGCTGTTGGCTCGGCTTGGCTCGGCTCGGCTCGGCGCGGCTCGCTGTCCCACAGCACCCCACCCTGTCCCCTCTTAGTTCTTGCTGCGGTGTGTGGTGCCACGGCCGCTACTGCTACCGCTTCTACCGCCGCTGAACCGCAATACCTTTCCCAGGAGCCCCGCCGCCCGAACGGGGGGCAACAAAGAAGCAGCAGGGAAGAAAGAAGACTTTTCTGTGGAAATGAATGGATTTGGGGGGCAGCGCTGAGCAGCCGCTGCTATGCAGAACCTTCAAACGTGTGCGTTTCTCGCTGCGGCAGAGCCCAGCGCCGATGCCGGCGAAGCGCTGCCCAACCCGACCCGGCAGCGCCGAAACCCAACCCAGCCCGGTCCGCTTCTCGAGCGACTTGCCTGCCCGCTGCAGTCCACCGGGCTTCGAGAAACCCGGTCCGTTCACTCTGCGCTACGTCACGTCAGCGAGAACAGAACAGACGCTAGCCAGCCAGCCAGCCAGCAGGGCCATGCCCAACACTGTGAACCTGACCTCTCTCTCTCGCTCTCTTACGGAGCACCGCACGAGTGCGACAGAGACAGGACTACGAAGACAGTGTGCGGAATCGGCCGGCAGCACAGCCCAGTCCAGCCCTCGTGGCTTGCCGAAAGTGCAGCCGGCACGAGCCCGGGCGGGCTGCGAAACCCGTTCGCTTCGCCCAGGCTCGGGTGGCATCGGTAGTGGGCATTCGGAAAGCTGCAGTGGCAGCGGCGAGGAGTAGAGGCAGTAGTAGCGATGCTTCTGTAGCCCGGCCGTTCCGTGACTCTGAGGCGTGGGTTTCGATACCCACCCGTTTGAAGGCTCTGCTGCTATGCAGCCTAGCCCGGGCCGTGGACGGGTGGGGCACCGCAGCGACATACCGGCTGCGTGTGGACAGAAAGCCGCCCTGCGCTGGGCGGTATTCGAACCGCCGACCCCGCGCCGCCGACCCCGCGCCGCCCCGCGCCCCTAGCACTGGCCCGTCCCCTCCGACCCCCTCCCCTGGGTGCGGTCCGGTCCCATGATCTCATCCTGAAGAAATCCCTCGCAGACAGATCTGGGCCGACCAGCGGAAGAAGGGGTGGGGGAAGGGATGTAGCGTGAAAGTGGGGATGGGTGAGGAGGGGGGGGCGGATACAGGTGCGGGGAATGGGTCCAGCCGGGGAGAGGGAGAGGGAGGGGGGCTTATTTCGCAGCAGAGGAACGGTGGAGAGGGGGGGGGCTTAGCCAGGGACGAAATGATACGGGTATGGTGGTGGTGATGGCGGGAACTGGCAGGAACGGGGGGGGGGGGATTTAAATTTGCTGCTGCATTGACAGGTCCGCGGCACGGCGGCCTGCTGCTGCTGCTGCTGCTGGGGCGGTATGTATATATCACGCGTACGCCGCGCCCCGCCCCGTCACGGCATTATTACCACCACCGCTGCTGCAGCTGCTGCAGCTGCTGCATAAAGTACATCGCGCGGGCTGACAACGGGAGCTTTAATCGTGATATGAGCCGTGCCTGATATGGCTAGCCCACAACGCAGTGAGTATCGCTTGTGGACAACAACAAAACCATAGTAGCACAACTCTCACAGACCTTAGCAACAACAACAACAAACAAAGAAACGGCAACAACAGGCCCAACAACAACCACTACTATAACAGAAACTACTGTAATAACACCAAAAACCGTAAAAAGGCGCTGTTGTTCGCATATGAACTAAGAAACTGAGGTGTTTGGAAGGACTTTGCGTCTCGTGTGACTTGTGCGAGAGTTTGTAAATGCAGTGCCATGTGGTTGGGTCAGAATAGAGTACTCCGGAGAAGCCCGTAACGGCAGTAAGAAGTCGTAACGAAGAAGAAAAGCGGAAACAGTATGAAGGGGAACCGCAGCAGAGAGTATCTCCGCCACGGCGTCGGCCACGAGCCAACTCAAAATTACTGGAGCCTTAGCTCTCGCTGACGATGTGTCACGACCATTTGGAACGGTCAGACAGCGCAGAACCACTCAGCCGCGCGTAATAGAGCTGCGTTGTGTGACCCTACCAAATGGTCGGGACAAATCGTCAGCGAGAGCTAAGGCTGCAGTAATTTTGAGTTAGCTCGTGGCCGACGCCGTGGCGGAGATACTCTCTGCTGAGGTTCCCCTTCATACTGTTTCCGCTTTTCTTCTTCGTTACGACTTCTTACTTCCGTTACGGGCATCTCCGGAGTACTCTATTCGTCCGTGAACACCAACGTCGACAACAACTGCGACAGCGACAATAAAAGAACCAGTTCCGCACCGCTGTATGCTGTTTGTTCCGTGCACAGCGTCTCGTGCCGTGCCGTGCCGTGCCGTGCCGTGCCGTGCCGTGCCGTGCCGTGCCGTGCCGTGCCGTGCCGTGCCGTGCCGTGCCGTGCCGTGCCGTGCCGTGCCGTGCCGTGCCGTGCCGTGCCGTGCCGTGCCGTGTCACCAATCGGCCGGCCGCCGCCCCCCCCCCCGCTAATTTGCCGGGGGCTCTTTTCCTATCTGCGCAGCGGTGCGGCTGGCTGCGGCACGCCGGAACCCTCTGTAACCCTCTCCCCAGCCACGCTCCGCCGGGTCACAGCATCGGGGTGCGTTCACAAATCACGTACTCAGTACAGCCGCTGCACTGCAGTCCGAAGGGGCGGCAGAGCGGAGAGCGGTGGCAGCGCGCCTGCCAAGTCGAGGGTAGGCAGACCCGCCGCGCACTCGGCCTGTGCGGGCTGCCTACTCGGCCGCTCGCAGGCGCTTGCCAGACGCCGCCAGCCCAGCACTGCCGGTGTTTGCGAGGGGCGGCGTTCACAAACCACGTGACCTATTCCGGAATCGTCTGCGGCGCGTATGAGAGTGGCGCAGGACCACACTGTCTTTGGCGTTGGCGCGGGCTTGAGTGACACGCAGGCTTCGTGGGTTCGATTCCCACAGACGGTCCCCGCCACAACTTCACGTTTCCTTTTTAGACCCGTGTCCAACTAAAACGCACGTCAAATTGGCTCTTTGACGTGTCACGTAGTTCATGAACGACCCCTAAACGGTGCTCTCTGAGGGGGCAGTGAGGCCGTCGGGGGTCGGGGACCGTTCGTAAATATATACGGCGGCAGATCAAACTTTGCCGCGGGGCCTCCTAATGACCCGCGGCCCTTTCAGACGATGTCATCACGTGCTTATGGACAGCCCCCAGCTAGGGTCCCTACCCCCAGCGCAGCCCCGAACGATGCGGGCACGGCACGGCACGGCACGCCACGCCACGGCACGGCACGGCACGGCACGGCACGGCACGCCACGGCACGGCACGCCACGGCACGGCACGGTACGTGTTAAGGTCAACAGACCGCGTCCGGCTATTGCTTTTAATTAGGCCCCAGAACATAATCGGTGGTGGCTACTGGGGGCGGGGCGGAGGTGTCCCCGCAATGGAGAACATAGGTTGTCGGCCGGGGGATTGCCTTTCGCAGAAGGGGAAAAAAGGGAACAACAGGCAGCGGGTGTCGCGGGGCTGCAGGGCTCGCGGCGCCGCGAGTGCGAGCCGGCAGCCAGGCGCTGTCGGGGCCTGCCGGGGCCCTGTCATCAGGGGACCGGGGCCGGCGGGGCCGGCGGGGCGGGCGGGCGGGCGGGCGGCCGCACGGGCGGATTACAGAAAATGGCAACGCGGAGTTAATTATTTCTGCTGGGATTACCGCCGCGCTAGAAAAGGGGAGGGTGGGAGGGGAGAGGGGAGGGGGGGACGTCAATCTTGGGCATTTTATTATCTGGGCAGTGGCGCCGCTCTGCGGCAGAACAAGACCCCCTCGACGCGCGCGCGCGCGCGCACACACACACACACACACACACACACACACACACGGACGAACCAGTCCATGGCAGGGCGTTAAAGTGCCGTCGTGTCGTCCCCCGCCGGTCCCCGCCGGTCCCCGCCGCTGCGGTCCCAGCCCCGCCGGGCCCAGGTCTGGTGGTACGAGCAGCCCGACCCAACCCCAACCCCAACCCCAACCCGGCTCCCGGGCCAGGGCCCAGGTCCGTCCCGTATCGCGATGCATGTTCTATGCTTGCTGTATTTTTCATGCCGGACCGACCCAGCCGCACAGCCACAGCCACGGCCCACGGCACGTCCGCGCGGGCCTGCGGCCTGGGGCCGCCCATGGCACGGCCCATGGCACAGTCCATGGCACAGCCCATGGCACAGCCCATAGCATAGCACAGCCATCGGCAAAGCCTCTTTCACACACATGCGCTACCAAATCTGCTTAAAGTTGCCCGTCATCTTGATATTCTGCAGCGAGGAGCAGGGAATCGTCTGAGAACGGCAATATATGACATAGTTTTTAGCAGATGATACACTTATCATCACCTACATCCTCAAAAGAAACAATAATATAAAGATAATGTATCAGCGGCTTGTACTCTCATGCGGAGGTAGGCGAGCGCGCAGAAGTATTATACCGCATGGGGGGCCGCGTTCCGCCGCGCCGCGCCGTGCCGTGCCGTCCGCACATACCCCCACCTCTTCGTTGTGCCGAGCCGCGGCGCGCGGGCAGCGCGGGGCTCCGCTGCGTCTCTCTCTCTCTCTCTCTCTCTCTCTCTCTCTCTCTCTCTCTCTCTCTCTCTCGCTCTCGCTCTCGCTCTCGCTCTCTCTCTCTCTCTCTCGCTCTCGCTCTCGCTCTCTCTCTCTCTGCGTCATATTATGTACAACTATCTTTCTTTAAGCACAAGCGCTTTGTATATTTCATATTTCTGAACTGATCTGTTGTTTTACTTATGTTAGCAGCGGTATTCTCGTGGGACTTCTTAGTCTCTTTATACCTATTTTGAAATAAATCAAATCAAATCAAATCAAATCAAATCTCTCTCTCTCTCTCTCTCTCTCTCTCTCTCTCTCTCTCTCTCTCAGGGGCCGACGGGTTGCCTATCATCCCGGCGCTGACCTTGCTGAAGCGGGGCGCTACAAAAGGGGCATCAAATACTTCATTTTTGTGACAACCCTCTTCATTGAGCAACACTTACTTGCGGCAGCACAATGGTATTTTAACATGCGCAATAACAATTAAAAGTTAAACGTTACCCACGGGAAAGGGAGAAGGGGGCGGGGGCCAGGAAGGGTATGGGCAAACACAACGTCACACCATGAAGGAAAGTAGGAAAACATCACAGTATCATCTGCTTTCATGACGGTTTTTGGATCGTCATTTTTTTTTTTCAAATCTGAAAATCCAAGTTTAGGCCGATGCCAGAGGGACGACTGATAACTGATACCTTCAGAAATGTTGAAAAACTAAAAACAAAGACGAAACAATCACATTGACAAAAGTTAGCCGTGATTTGAACCTGTGTACAACGGGAAGGGGTATTGATGACCCCGGATGGCCCCGTCGGATCCTGCCAGTGCCGCGACACGGCCCCGGAGTTTGCTCTGTGGAAACCAATCAGCTTCTAGCGGGCACACAAGCGAGCATCCGCCCGCGACCGCGGCGCGGGGCCAGGCAGGCCAGGCCAGAGGGCCAGGCCAAAGGGCCAGGGGGACGGGCAGCCCAGGCCAGAGGGACAGGCCAAAGGGCCAGGGGGCCAGGCAGGCCAGGCCACAGGGACAGGCCAAAGGGCCAGGGGGCCAGGCAGGCCAGGCCAGAGGGACAGGCCAAAGGGCCAGGCCAAAGGGCCAGGGGGCCAGGCAGGCCAGGCCACAGGGACAGGCCAAAGGGCCAGGGGGCCAGGCAGGCCAGGCCAGGACAGGCCAAAGGGCCAGGGGGCCAGGCAGGCCAGGCCAGCGGGACAGGCAAAAGGGCCAGGGGGACGGGCAGGCCAGGCCAAAGGGCCAGGGGACCAGGCGGGCGGGGCTGACTGGCCCCATCCTCGGCGGCGTACCTCGATGAGTCCTATTGTAATTTGCATTACAGAGTGGAAGCCAGGAGGAGGAGGTGGACAACGGGGAAGAAGGAAAGAGGGAGGGTGTTCTTTTTTTTAAGGGGTGGGGGGACCAATGCCAATATCGCGTCATCGGCGACGGCTGCCGAAGAATAAGTAAGTCAGTGAAAGGGGATACGGTTTGTCCGGGACGGAGTGGCGCGGAGCGGAGAGGAGAGCCCCCGGCCCGCCCGCCCGCCCGCCGTGCGACACGGCCGCCGACACGGCGACACCGACCCTCAATCGAAGCGCGCCCCGCCCCGCCCCGCCCGCCCCGCCCCGCCTCGCCCCGCCCCGCCTCGCCCCGCCCCGCCTCGCCGCACCGCGCCGCTGCGCGCAGCCAGCCACGGCCATTAGCATTGCCACACGCCAAAGAAACGCGAGCGCCGGGATGTCGTGCCGCCAACGCAGACAAGTCATGCGGGTGCAGACCAGTGCAGGCGCAAGACGCGTCCGCATACTGCGCGGCGAGCTGTCCGGAACTGCAGCAGTCCGCATCACTGACAAAGTTATGCAATCAAGCCCATAAGATGCTCAGAGCCAGGTTTCGCAAACGGTTTGTAAATGTTCATCGGTTGTCGTGATCTCTTTTCAACTGTAGACTCCTCGTACTCGCAACTCTCTCGCACTCGCAACTCTCTCGCACTCGCAACTCTCTCGCACTCGCAACTCTCTCGCACTCGCACGCCTGTCAAACTCGCACTGGCTCCCTCTCATTCTCGCACATGCATCGACCGGATGGCTCCGCACGGCTCCGCAGTGGCGTTTGGCCGTTGCCTTTGTGGTTTAGATTCGAGCCACATCCGCTGGAACACGCGTCAGGAGGATACAGAGGGGCTTAGTGAGGCGTGGCGCGGCGCGGCTCGGCGGGACAGTGTCGCCCCATTGGTGGTGTGGCTGGTTCATGGCGGCAGGCGTGCGCCCCCTCCGACCCCTGCCCCTCTCCCGGCCCCCTCCTCCTCTACCCCCGGGGGCCCTCGCCGCGGCCCTTGGCGGCCCTTGCCGGACCTTCGGGGGGATCGTCCCCCCCCCCCACAGCACACTAGCAGTGCTGGCGCCAGGCCGGGGCCGCGTCGCACCACACTGCTGCGCCACGCCACGCCACGCCGGACCAGGACGGGGGACTCCGAGCCGAGCTCTGTTTCAAATTCACGCCATGCACGGTGTGGGCCATTCACTTGGCAGCGCTTCATTGGCCTTGTCAGCCTGCACCCCGACCCTCCCTCCCTCCCTCTCCCTCCCTCCCTCTCCCCCCCCCCCCCCCCCCCCCCTCGCCCCGTTCCTCCAACTTATTTCCTAAGACGCTACGCTCGACCCGCGACCCGTGTCCGGCAAGAGAGATAACGGCTCTGCCATAAATTACCAAGGAGGATTGCCGGGAGGAGAGCGAAGAGTGTGCGCGGAGAGCGAGCGAGAGGGTTAGAAAGTGTGTGCGTGTGAGAAAGAGAGAGAGCGAGTGTCGACGGACGCGTCCTCTCTCGTTCTGTCGTACCCTCTCTTCTGTGTTTAGGATATCGGAAAGCGGGGCGGCGGGGCGGGCGGCAGGAGCGTCAAGTGGAGCGGTGCGGCGCGGGCAGCGGCCTGGGCAGCCCGGCTGCCATGGCGCAGCGGCCCAGCGGCAGCGGCAGCGGCAGCGGCAGCGGCAGCGGCAGCGGCAGCGGCAGCGGCAGCGGCAGCGGCAGCGGCAGCGGCAGCGGCAGCGGCAGCGGCAGCGGCAGCGGCAGCGGCAGCGGCAGCGGCAGCGGCAGCGGCAGCGGCAGCGGCAGCGGCAGCGGCAGCGGCAGCGGCAGCGGCAGCGGCAGCGGCAGCGGCAGCGGCAGCGGCAGCGGCAGCGGCAGCGGCAGCGGCAGCGGCAGCGGCAGCGGCA
>CM076248.1:6330633-6525633 GCA_038380765.1 Odontothrips loti | reverse complement strand
ACGCCCCAGACTCTGGCGCCGGGCTCCGGGACGTGGGCCCCGAACACCGGGTTCCTTAGCTCCGGGCTCCAGAAGTCTCCTGGCTCCAGGCTCGGGGCTCCAGCAGGCTCCGTGCTCCAGGCTTCAGGCTCCAGCAGACTCCGGGCTCCAGGCTCCGGGCTCCAGCAGGCCCCCGAAACTAACGATAATTGTAATAGTAAGAAATTATGATAATAATAACAATAATAGTAAGAAGAAGAAGAAGGATACGCCGCGCTGGCCCCGTCCGTATTTTTCAGCAGGCGAGGCGCCTCGCTTACAGCGCAACAAACACAGCAGCCCAGATTCCGCCTTACACTTTCCGCGTCATGAGTCGCCTAACGAGGCAGACGCCAGCGCCAACTTGCGTAATGACGACAACTTTGTTTTGGCCCGCGATGCAATGCGAGGCACCGCAAGGCACCGCGAAGAATAGCGAGGGCCCCACGAATCTGCGATACAAAACCGCCATCTCGTTTGACAGTGGAGATACGAATAACACGGCCCGTCTGATGAAACCCCCAAAGCAAAGGAGGGGGCGGCGACGGAGGAGAGTCTCACGAGAGAGGTCTCGTCACCCCCCCCCCCCCCACCCGCACGGCCTCTCCCCATCCCCTTTCCTCCGCACCTCCGCCCGGATGGCTGGCAAGCGGCGGCGGTAGCGGTCAGCATCCCCGCGCCGCTTAGAAATGCATGACCATTTCCTGTGTATGCCGATGGGGGAAGAGCTTTCAGTCAGCGGAACCACCGTCCAACCCCCCCCCCCCCCCCCCCTGCCCTAATCTGGTGAGAGTAAGGAGGGGAGGGGGGGGGGGTGAAATAGAAGGGAGGGGGGGGGGCCGCTGCGCGCGAAAAACAATATTCATCCGAGCCTGTTTCCCATTCAATTAAGTAGGCCGCCGATATGTGGGTCGCCATTCCACACCGAATTGAAAGCCGCGCACGGTCACCCGACGTACTCGACGCGCACACATGCAGGGCCTGGCAGGGCCGCTGGGGGCGGCGTGGGTGGCAAAAGACCCGCTTACACTCTGCGGGGTTTCTCTGCTGTGGTGTGCCTGGGAGCTCACCCCATCCCCTATCCGAAGCAGAGCTATCGTGCTGAAGCACAGATGTCGACGATAGAGGAGAGATGAAAAAATAGATAAATAAAATGAAAAATTAATAACAGTTTTGAGGGACACTTCTATTCGAAGTGGAGTACTGCTGGCGTGTCTTACACGGAGAAAAGAGATTAGTGGTCGCAGTCGCAACTTATTATTAAGTTGATTCTCAAACAAGCTCTTTGTAATTAATTTGCACCAACGAAACGTAAGTGGCTGTACAACAAAGAGGTTCGTTGCGGGCACTAAACAAAAAATTTGTCTGCTTATACTTTTCCAGCAACCCTCTACTAACATTGCGTTGGTGCAACTAAAATTCAGTTCCCCCAACAAAATTTTGGTCTCCGAATAAAAATTTACTGCTTGTCTGAAAATCAACTTAAAAATTAGTTGCGTTCACTGTTCTTTTTTCTCTGCGCTCCGCAGTATGTTCATGACCGAGTTCATGGCATAGTCCTCGGCACAGCCCACCTTAGGCATTGCCGGCCGGCCGAGAGAACTTGCCTGATCGCCGTCCGTTGTCGCGAACCCTTTTATTTCGAGGAAGTGCGTCTGCCACCGCCCTCTTCCATCTCGAAGCGCGATTCTCTATTCCTCTTCTTATCAGTCTTGCGCCCCCCCCCCTCTCTCTCTCTCTCTCTCTCTCTCTCTCTCTCTCTCTCTCTCTCTCTCTCTCTCTCTCTCTCTCTCTCTCTCTCTCTCTCTCTCTCTCTCTCTCTCCTCTCTCTCTCTCTCTCTCTCTCTCTCTCTCTCTCTCTCTCTCTCTCTCTCTCTCTCTCTCTCTCTCTCTCTCTCTCTCTCTCTCTGTCTCTCTCTCTCTCTCTCTTTCTCTCTCCCGCTTTCGCGTTCTTGTTTGGAATGAAGTCGTCCGCTGCGACAAAACAGAGTCCCCCTCGCTATCCGCAACACCGGTGTCCTCGTCCTTCCCGCGCTCGCCCCACAACTTTAAAATACAATATAATCTGCCACTGCATGGTTGTCATAGCAAATCGGTTTGTTGGGACAACGTATCATATAGAGGTCAAATATGTGGATGTAACCGCTGACACACGAAAACAATATGTGTCGTCCAGGGGCTAGAGATGTAGTTGCCAACGATATCTTCTCTGCGGCAAATCGTTAGTTGTGGCTACCGAACATGTTGACCGAGTTTTATCCAGGCGAACAAATACATTTTTGCTGTTAGTGCGAAACTCTCTTTTCAGTGCCTCGGGCAACCGAGGGCTGCGGGCCGGGTCGGGCCGGCCCGGGCAAGCCGAGTCAGGGTGAGGCAGAGCGAATGGAACCTTTTTGTGCGGGGAAAGGCAACAAGGTGTACACCACACCGTCCGCGGTTAGGTGGGCCGTGCCACGCCACGCCAAGCCGGGCCACGCCGGGCGGGGCCACGCCACACGACCTCTGGCCCTTTTCTTCTCCTGGGACGAAATCAAGAGCGACGCCAGGCCAGGAAAGGCAAGGCAAGGCAGGGTCCGGGCCCGGGCCGGGCGAGGCGGCAGGCAACAGCATCTCTCCTCTGCTCTCTCTCACACTCTCTCTCTCTCTCGCTCGGGTTCTCTCTCACGTGCTCTCTCTATCTCGCTCGCTCTCCCCCTTTTGCTACCTTGCTCGCCCATATGCGCGCTCTCTCTCTCTCTCTCTCTCTCTCTCTCTCTCTCTCTCTCTCTCTCTCCCACCCTCCTTCCCTCCCTCCCTCTCGCAGCAGCGCCAAGCAGCGCAAAGCAGGCAACCCAAAAGGGGTCTGCGGAGGGAAGGGGGGAGGGATGTAGAAAGGGGGCACGCAGAGCCCCCGCAGCCCCCCCCGACGGCCCCGTCCAGGGTATGGTGTGCGCGTGCGCGCGCACGGAGCTCCCCCTTCCCCCTGCGGTGGGTGGTTGGCAATGCCCAGGGCTCGCTGCTGGCGCTGCTGGCGCTGCTGCCGCTGGCTGCCGCTGAGTCCTCAGTCTCCCAGGCAGCAGCGGGCACAGCGCACGGCCCGCCCGAGCCCTGGCCTTGCCCTGGCCCTGCAGCCAGCATGGTGCATGGCACAGTGCCTCAGCCCTAGCCCTCCCCCTGCCCTCGGCCCGCCCTCGGCACAGCCCTAGGACAGGGCCCCGCCCGGGCACCCGGGCCCCGCCTGGGGATGGCGGCGTGGGACGGGCTGGGACGGCCGGACATGGGCCGACTCGGCGTGCATGGCCTCCTCATGCTCATCGCCGCGTCCACCAGCCTGCTGCGGCCCGCCGGACGGCCTCCTCCCCTCGCCCTGGCAGCGTGAGTACCACGACGTGTAGACCATGTCAGAGACCTGTCGGGGACCCGTCCGGAACCCGTCCGGGGTACTATACACCCAACCGGGGCTACACCAACAACCAAACACCGAACGGCTCGGCAAACGCCCACATACACCGGCCCGCGGGGCCCCGCCGCAGGGGCGGGTCTAGGGCGGGGCACGCGGGGGGCGGGCGGGCGGGACGCCGATGTTGTGGTAGGGAGAGGGTGCTGGACCAATGTGAGCCTAGCGGAGCCTAGCCCGCTGGGCTGGGCCGGGCTGGGCTGGGCCGGGGCCCCCTGCTTCTCGGCCCGGGCGCCAGCGGCAGCTCCGCGCGCCGCCCCACCCCTCGCAGCCCTTCTCTGCCCCCCCCCCTTCCCTCTCCCTCGCTCTCTCCCTCATTCTCTCTCTATCCGTCATTTTCTTCGCATCTCTTATTCTCTCCTTCTCTCTTACACTCTTTCCCGTGAACATCTTTCCCCCCCTGCTTTTTGCCTCACTATCTCTATTCTTGTCTGTCGCATTGTCCGTACATGTATATGCCCCCTTCCCCCGTCCCCATCTTTGTTTGTCCTGCCAGACGACTCTTGCGTGTGTTTGCGTCTCTGTCCCCCGTGTTCCCCCTTCACCCTCCATTACCTGTGTGTGTGTGTGTGTGTGTGTGTGTGTGTGTGTGTGTGCGCGCGCGCGCGGGCCAAGTTGTTTTTGTAACCGCAAGCAGGGAGTCGTAACTTACCGTAACCCTAAATATTGCACTCACTATGACGGTTAAAGTTTATAACACTAACGCCTAACGAAGTGAATCGAAATATCGTTATATGCTTGTAACGTTGTTTAATGTTCTTGGTATAACGCGTTACACAATTTAACGTTGAATGATTTACCATTAATTTTGGGTCACGCCGCTAACCGTTATAAGGTTAACGATAAGTCTTTAACGTTATTGCATTCTCAGGTGGGATTAACGTTAAATCGAGCATCGTCGATTTAACGTTATCTCAATACCTTTCATTTAACGTTAATTTTGGTTAGTCTTGCAAAAGTTTAAAAACTATTATTTCGCACTACTTTGTTGCCAGCGAACGCCCCCCTTCCCCCGTCTTCCCATCCTGTGTTGCCACATTTCTCGAATTGCTCGAAGACCCGTCCGGCGAGCCGTGCCCCCTTGTCGGTTTTGGCGGGCTTCCCACCGCTGCCGGAGCAGAACAGCAAAAGAAACCTGGGCGACAGTGGTGTTCGAACCCGGATTCAACCGAGCAACGGAATATCCGACTGTACCGGCGCCTCTACCCACTGCGCCACCTGGCCACGCTGAATGTAGTGGGTCAGGTTCCGTCTACGCATCTATCTCTGTCGGTCTTGTTGCGCGACCTGACCGCTGCCTGGCAAGGGTGAAGGGTGAAGCGGGGGCGACTGGGAGCGCCAGCCGTTGCCGAAGCTCTGCTACCGAACGGCCGAGTCCAGCCCAGCCAGGCCCGGTGACGAACCATCGTTCGATTCGGTGCCTGTGTTGTGGCAGCGCGTAGCAGCCAAGCCAAAGATCTCACACTCGGCAGGCAGATCGCTACGGAACTGCCTTCTGACCGTCGTCCCAGTGGCTTAGTGGTTAGACAGTCGAGACCGAGGCCGAGACATGGTGGAGAGCTCTCGTCTGTTGATGGATCCCGGTTCGAGTCCCCCCTACGCCAATTGAGGTTTTTGCTTTTCTGCTAGGGGAGTGAAGGGTAGCAGTAGGCAAAGTGCCTGGGAGACCGTGAGTCTCCGGGGGCCAAAAAATGTGGTGAGGGTGAGACATTCACATGTGGCAACAGAGAGAGAGAGAGACAGAGAGGGGGGGGGGGGCAGTTCTTGGCAACGCAGCTTGTCCTCCCAAAACATCTTTTTTTTTTGTGCAGAAAATTGACATTTAACGTTATTTCGTCGCGGCATGTTAAAGTTATAACTCCAACGAAAATGAAAAAGCACGCAGGTTAAAGTTTTAAAAAAATGTCACCCGTTGCGTTATATTGCTAATAACGTCGCAAACATAACATAAATGTTGGTGGTAACATATTTAACGTTAATTCAATTAACTAACTGTTGTAGGTTAATGGTATACCATATAACTCCCTAAATTGTGGCTTTTCGTTAAGATATTTAACGCAACGTTATTGGCAAATGCTGACGCCGATAGTTACTGTAACTTTAACATATTTTGCGTTATGGTAAGTTACGACACCCTGACCGCAAGGCGGCCGTTTGGGAGGGTTTGTTCCCTCTCTCGCAGGATCCGCGGCAAGTATTTTTAGAAACGACTTAGCCACTGCACCCCGGATAGCTTCTCCGACACCGTGCGCTCGTCCATAAACTGTGCGAAATGCCACATCTCTGCAGCTGGGACGGCAGCGTAGCATCCCGCCCGGCCGAAGCCAAAGAGCATCTCTAATGCTTATGGGCCGCACCGCGCCGCTCCGCACCGGGGAGCGCCTGCGAGCCGACGGGTAGGCAGCGCGCGCAGCACGAGGGCGCGGCGGGACTGCCTATCCCGGACTTGACGGGCGCTCTGAGCGCCTGCGAACCCGAGGGTAGGCAACACGCACATGCCGGGCTCCGAGCTCCGGGCTCCGGGCTCCGGTAGGGCTGCCTTCCCCTCCGATCAGCGGGTGCTCCGGCAGCGAGCGGCTCTGGGTCGGAACCGACGTATCTCCTGCTGCAGCCGCTTGGATTGCGTCCGAGTTTCGCGTAGAGCTGCCCGCCCGCGCGTGTTCCGGTCTTGCCTCTTCCTCCTCCTCCTCCTCCTCTTCCTCCTCCTCCTCTTCCTCCTCCTCCTTCTCTTCCTCCTCCTCCTCCTCTTCCTCCTCCTCTTCCTCCTCCTCCTCCTCTTCCTCCTCCTCCTCCTCTTCCTCGTCCTCCTCCTCTTCCTCCTCCTCCTCTTCCTTCTCCTTCTCCTCTTCCTCCTCCCCATCTTCCTCCTCCTCCTCCTCCCCCTCCTCCTCCTCCTCCTCCTCCTCCTCCTCCTCCTCCTCCTCTTCCTCCTCCGTGGTCCTGGACAGGGCCGGACTGGCCCGGGCGGGAGGGCGGGGATTCCCGCCGAGGCCCCGGGCCGGCGGAGGCCCCCAAGAAGTGCATTCCGTGGCCGCGCTCAGGCCTTTTTTTTTTTTTTTTTGCTTGTTAATGTGGCCCCTGGTCCTCTACCCCCGCTGAGGCCCCTAGGAGGCCAGTCCGGCCCTGGTCCTGGATGGTACACCGATACGGCCGCTTGACACTACTCGCTCGATTTTCGCACGGCTTGATTGCTTCGGATGTAAAGACAACAGCGAGGGTCGTGGCCGGCGGGGCCTCGGCGGGGGCTTCGGTGGGGGCCGCTGCCGTCAGCGTTGTTGACCGCCACCTCCGGGCCGCACACACCGGAGCGGCCAGGCCGGATGGGCGCGTGGAGATGAGCGCCCGGCCTCCGCACACACAACCCCCCTCCCTACCTTCCCCCTCACCCTTCTCCGCTGAATTGAGTTCCGTTCGGGAAATCGGCCACCGCCACGCCGCGCCACGCCAGAGCAATAACACTGGCCGCGGGGCGGGCAGCGGCAGCAGCAGCAGCAGCAGCAGCAGCAGCAGCAGCAGCAGCAGCGGCAGCAGCGGCAGCAGCGGCAGCAGCGGCAGCAGCGGCAGCAGCGGCAGCAGCGGCGGCAGCGGCAGCAGCGGCGGCAGCGGCGGCAGCGGCGGCAGCGGCGGCAGCGGCGGCAGCGGCGGCAGCAGCGGCCACTGGCGCAGGACAGCCCGCAGTCCGGCCGCCGGAGCTAGCCGGAGCCCAGTCGAGGGCCCCATGCCGCCAGGGCCCCGCAACGGCCCCACCAGGCCTGCATTCTACAGGGGTGTTTGTGTGTTTCCCCCTTCGGGAGCGGGGGCGGGAGGCGGCCGGAACGGCTGGGGGGAGAGGGAGGGTGGGGGGAGGGGACCAGGGGCGTTTATGATTGATGCTGACGGCCCCTTCGCGTGTGCGTGTGCGGGGAAGGGGGAGGTCGGCGTTGAGAGAAAGGAGGGGGGGGGGGGGGGAATTGAGGAGGCTGAAAGAAAAGGGACCGGGGGCGGCGATCGGTGGGCTGTGCTGCTGGCGCTGCTGGCGCTGCTGGTGTCTGTCGGCGAGAAAAAGGAGGGTTTTCGAGGAGAACGGTTTGTGTGGCTGGCGTCGAAGCCACACAAGTGGAGGTGGGAAAAGATTTATAGGGTGTGGACCTTAGTAATACGTTTCCGACGCGCGCTCACTCCGTCCATACCCCATGGGTAGGGGGGGGGGGGGGGGGAGGCGGGCCCCGCCACCGTATGTACGCAGATAGTTGCCGTATTTGAGCACGTGATAAGAAAAGCAAGGTAGCGGCGAAAATTTACGGGGTCATTACTTTATCGGGGCGGCCGATCAGCAACGCACGCTGACCCTCGGGGGGACGTGGGGGGGGGGTGGAGGGGGGGGAGGGGGCAGGCTCCCACCCGCGAGAATATCAAACAACTCAGATTTATCTTGCAGGTGTCAAGGGCAGGTAGGATAGGCGTCCCGTTGTTTCCCGTTGTCTGTTACCATGATGACTCTTTCCTCCTCTTCCTCATTCCCCTTCCCACCAGGAACCCTCCATCTCCTTCCTACTACGGGAGTGGGAGATGCCCTCTCTGACTCTGTCTCTCTCTCGCTGTGTCCCGCCTTGCCACCACATTCTCACGCTTTGTTCGCTTATTCGCGTGCCCAGCCTGGCGAGGCTGCCTCTCTTGTCGCCGCTGGCACGAACCGGGCACGCGCTGTGCACGCGCCACCATGCGGGTAATGCTTTGGTGTCGACGGCGTGAAAAGGTGTGACGAACCGAGCGTATTAGCGGCCACTTGGGGCGGCTGACATAGTGACTGGTGGAGCGGATCGGCGGAGCTCCGCTAGCGGGCTGCCTCAGCCGTGAGGCCAGGCCGTGAGCTTGTTAGCTGCATATCACGGCTCGGCGCACACAGTGTCACACACCGTGTGACACACGCCCGCAGAAAATGTCTCCGCCTAGAAACTGAGCACAGAAAATCCTGACCTGTGTGCGTGTGTGTGTGTGTGGGGGGGGGGGGGGGATTTGCCTACTTTTCTCCGCTAAGAATAGAGACTTTTCCTTCTGCGCCATTTGCCCCCCCCCCCCACCCGGCCTGTCCTCTGCGTTTTCCAGCTCACTCGAGTGGAACATGCCCATAATAACGGGGCGTAATGTTATATCGTTCACTAATTATAGCTATACGTTTGGGTTTTATACGTGTCGTGAGTGCACAGCTGTTACGGACCCGAACACCGAACACCTTATTTTGAGGGTAGAAACAGGTGGGGGCTGAAAGAATAGGGGTGAAAAGGTTTGGGGGGATGGGGGGGGAGGCGGATTTTGACAGCAAGGTCATGCAGTGTGTGCTCACAATGCTGACATTTAATTATTCATAGACTGTAGTGTTCTTGTTTTTTCGTAACATGCAGTCATTGTGTATATAATCACATTTCTCTCTCAAGAAACGGGAAATTAACATGGAGATTATATGTATAGACCAGAGGCCTAATGTAATTCATGTCACTCCCATGTAAGAAAGAAAAATTACAGTGAAAGACGAACAGTACTAGCGCTGCAGACGAGGAGCGGGGTTTGTGTGTGTGCAAAAGAGAGGGAGAGAGAGAGAGAGAGAGAGAGAGAGAGAGAGAGAGAGAGAGAGAGAGAGAGAGAGAGAGAGAGAGAGAGAGTGCAACCCCCTCCCCCCTCCCCCATTCGCTCACCCCAACTCCCTAAAAAAATTAAAATGGGTACAGCCACGTGGTACGCTCTGCAATGCGAACATAATTCCAGCCGTACACAACGGGGACAGCGGCAGTGAAGCAGGTGTTGGTGGCGGAGGAACGTGAAGGAGGAAAAGAGAAGGGGAAAGACGTGAGGGGGGGGGGGGGGGGGGATAGGGGGAGGAGGGGGGGGGAGACAGACGGCGAGTCGTGGTAAATGAAATGCAACAGATAACGTGCACGCGTATCCGGCTCTGCTAGATTTGCGAACTTGTCGCACGCACCGCCTGACCCGTTGCCCGTGCCGTGGCGCAGGGCTCTCTCTTCCCCACTTTCGCCCGCCTTCTGTCTCTCTTCTTTCTCCCTCTCAATAAATCATCCGTTGTCTGTCTCTTTCTTTCCCCGTCGCCCGTGCCACCGCCACGCCTACTGTTCTGTACAACGATACAATTGTTTTTTCAAGGCAGCAGAAGTAGCAGCACTCGAAGCCCAACCCCCGCAAATTCCAAAACTCAATTTATTTATTTTTTAATTTAGATGCAGGCAATTAAATATACGAAAGCCATGTCAAATTCCCATGCTGATGCGAATTCATGCACCAAGATCAAGCAGTGCGCTAAGATCAAGCAGTGCGCTAAGATCAAGCAGTGTGACCCCCATTTTTTTTTTACGAAACGAAATAGGAGGTCCACCCTTTGTTTGTGTTTTCTTAGCATAAACACACTTGGCTGCAAGCAACATGGCGTTCTGACAAGGGCGTTCTCCCCTCGGCGCAGCGCTCCGGCAGTCTGGCTTCTGGCTTCCTATCGAGCCGCGGCCCGCCGGCCCGGGCACGGCCACAGGCTGCCACAGGCTGCCACGGGCTGCTAGGGGCTGCCACGGGCTGCCACAGGCTGCCACGGGACACAGCCGCGTAACCTTCTGGCCTTCTTGGGGTGATTGACTGGCACGTGAAGGGTGCGGTGCAATGGCGCCGTTTTGTTAAACTCGCGATTCTTCATCCAAAACTATACGCATATGCGACCAGAGAACAAGGACAGAACTAGCAGCTTCACACAAAACCTGATAGAAATCAAAAACAGACGAATCTTCATCTCCAAGTTTTTTTTCCCCCTAATTCAGCAAATTTTTTTTTCACTAATTCAGCAATATTTTGATGATTTAAAAAAAAATTGCTTGCCCGATTTGCTTACCCAGCTAAGCCACACGTTTGTTGGTTCAGCTGGTCTATCGGTCCAATATTTTTGCGCGGGTCTACGAGATGTTTGTTTCGCCTGAATCGGCGCGAGATCTGCATAGCACCCTCGTTGAGCACTGTAAAGCCATCGCCGGCAATCGAACGAGGACTGCGCTAGGCCACCACTAGGGGGTGGGGGGGGGGGTCCCCTGCTCTGTCTGTCTGTCTGTCTCCCTCTATCTGTCTCTCTCTCTCTCTCTCTCTCTCTCTCTCTCTCTCTCTCTCTCTCTCTCTCTCACACTCACTGTTTCTCCCCCGCGTTGTTTCCATCACATTTGCCCTCGGAGGAGGGGTGACAAGCCCACGTTGTCGTGACCGTGTGCAGCGCAACGTCTCCCGGCATTGGTCCGCGCCACGCAACGCCCTTCCACCCCCTCCCCTTTCGATCAAAGAGGGGTAGGGGGTGGAAGGGGGCCACCGAGGGGCTCACGAGGAAGAAATTCAATCACTTGGTGCGCCTCATGGCCCTGCATGTCGTCTGTGTGCGCCATACGATATAGGCGGTGCAGGTCGTGTGCCATAAAATAACACCGTGCACGTGATGTGCGCGCGGGAAGCCACATGTGTGTGTGTGTGTGTGTGTGTGTGTGTGTGTGTGTGTGTGTGTGTGTGTGTGTGTGTGTGTGTGTGTGTGTGTGTGCGTGTGCGTGCGCGCGCCTCTAAGGCATAGACATTTAAATAATAAAAAAAGTGGCATCATGTGTGTGACATGTTGCTGGCACATGTGGCGCTGCAGTGCACCATGAGGAGCCGCGGGCGCAGCCAGCCGGGCGACACACGGCCCGTATGCATCACGGACTGCAATGCGCCAAACCACGTGACCTGATTGCAGCCGCCTCTGCAGCCCCCCCCCCCCCCTCCCAATCGGCTCCACGCCTTTTAATATTTTCCATAACCGAAAACGAATCGCGTGTTAGCGCGGCGGGAACCCGAGGGGAACCGTAAGACGGTAGAGCCTGCAGAGCAGAGCCCTGGGCAGAGGAGAGGAGAGGAGAGGAGAGGAGAGGAGAGGCCTGAGGTGCCCAATTTAAGGGGGCCGTCAGGGTCTGGCCGTCCACAAAGCGGCCTCCGGCCTGCCCACGGTGTTCGGAGGCTCACGGAGTCTCTAAAGCCCCGGCCGGCCGCGTCAGAAGCCGCCTTCGATTTTCCTCCCCGACGCGAGATCAGGCCAAGATGGATTATGTGGTGCACGCGGCATCGGCAACCCCCACCCCCAACCCCCACGGGGGCCCCGCACCCCGAGCAGGGGCTGCTGGCTTGATGAAGGCAGCGGGCCATCAGCCGTCCTGCAGAGCGTGCTGTTAACTGTTAATAAGCTGAGAGATTGACCTGTGTGGCACGCCAGCGCAAGCTGATGTAGTGCCTGTGCTGAGCTCGGCCCTCCTTGGCTCGGCTCAGCACCGCTGCTCAGCACTTCTGCTCAGCCCCTCTGCTCAGCCCCGAGCTCAGCACCGCTGCTCAGGTTTCCAGAAGGCAAGCGGTAATGAAAGGCCGCGGTGCTTGGACCGCCGGGTCACACCGCTCGACGCCGCTGCCACCTTCATCACATACACTTCCAAAAATAAAGTCACTCTCAAAATGTGTTCGCCGCGGATAGAATCCTGTCGAACTTGCTTCAATCTAGGTCGTTCTTCGCCTGTTGCGGGCAAACGCCTAGACCTGATTCCTGATTCGTACATTTCGCCGTTGAATCAAGGATTACTCCGCTTAAAGTACGCAAAATCACACCTGTGATTCGAGCACGCACTTGCCGACATGGAGGGTTTATGCCTTGGTTATGCATATAAATTTGTAATGCATCGATACATTTGAATCCAGACTATTTTAAATGCGGTTGGACGGCGTTGACAAGGTCACGACCACCGACTACCGGACAATTTCGCCACTTACCATAAATTTCTGCGCCACGTGTGTGTGTGTGTGTGTGTGTGTTGCAACGAAACTTTGCACACACCAACTCACAGCGTCCTTCAGCCCCCGGCTTCCCGCAGTGGAATTTTAAATCTCCGCGGTAATACTCAGCTCTCTTAAGCGTTTTAAAATTGCCAGAGCAATTTACTTGAGACCGTGAAGGCCTGATTTACCAGATTTGTTCACAAGGTGAGGCCCGCTGCCGCTAGAGCTGCCACTGGCGGGCATGGCCTGTGGCTGCGGTCCGGCCCGGCCCGCGGCCCCACGCATCGGGGCCAATGAGTTTCCCCGCGCCCGGGTCACGCCCCGTTACCTTCCTTACCCCCCCCCCCCACCAAACCCCTCTCCGCGACCTCTCCGCGCTGATTTTACAGTCCACGGAACAAATTGCTTGTTGACACTCGATTAGTGTATGGGACCGTGACGGGATGGGTTGGCGCGGGCTGGCGGCTGGCATTGGCGCGCAGCGAAGCTGTCTGGGACTGCGGCCGGCAGGTGGCCCCGGGATTGAACTCTCTCTCTGTCTCTCTCTGTCTCTCTCTGTCTCTCTCTGTCTCTCTCTGTCTCTCTCTCGCTCACACACACACTCACACACACACACACACACACACACACCTACACGCGCGTTTGCTGTTGTGAAACTCTTTTTTTTGAGTGTGCTTTGGACAACCCTCCGCTGAATGGTCCTAGAGGCTGCCGAAGCTTCCACTCTGTGCTACTCTCTTGGTGCTCCACAGCGATGTGGGGTCAGAGGAGTGGGCGGAGAGGGGGGGGGAGCGGGAAGCCGGCATAGCGTGACAATGGACACTATCCGCGCCGGCAAAAGACCACCGCGGCGCTGCTGGTGGTCATTGCCATTCACGGCAGCGGATGGACACAGAGACAGAGACAGAGAGAGAAGGAGAGTGAGAGAAAGATAGAGAGATAGAGAGAGAGAGAGAGAGAGAGAGAGAGAGAGAGAGAGAGAGAGAGAGAGAGAGAGAGAGAGAGAGAGAGAGAGAGAGAGAGAGAGAGAGAGAGAGAGAGAGAGAGAGAGAGAGAGAGAGAGAGAGAGAGAGAGAGAGAGAGAGAGCAGGACAGACATAGACCAAGCCGCGCAATAGCCTCGGTTAAGCCGCAAGGAGCGGGATGTGTACGTGTGTGCGAGAGAGAAAATGAGAGATAGAAGGATAGAGAGCGAGAGAGACCGGCCCTCGCTTCACTTCTCAGCACGCGCTGCTCCGCGCCCCACGACAAGACGAGCCTACTTTAAGCGCGCGCGTGCGTTTTACTCAGACTAATCACCATGCAAAACGCAGCGCAGCGTGCACTCTGTGTTGTTAGGCCGCCGGGCGAGGGAGCCGGGGGAGGGAGTGGGAGAGAGAGAGGGGGAGAGAGCGAGAGAAAGAGCGGATAGTCCGGCCGCACGCCCACCAGGGCATGGCCACGCCCGTGCACGCTCCTGCTGCTGGGAGGGAGTGGGAGAGAGAGAGGGGAGAGAGCGAGAGAAAGAGCGGATAGTCCGGCCGCACGCCCACCAGGGCATGGCCACGCCCGTGCACGCTCCTGCTGCTGGGAGGCGGCGGGGCGGCCGGCGGGGCCGCGGGGCCGTGGGGAGAGCTAGCGAGCCAAGCGATGACCTCCCAACGCTAATTAGTTTGCGAGTTATTTCAGCTGAGCGCTGCTCTGTGCTTGCGCGCTGTGCTATAGGGCCGTTGTGTGCCTCTGACGCAAGTAGAGAGAGCGGGACAGCAGAGGGCGAGAGAGAGAGAGTAGCGAGAGAGAGAGAGAGAGAGAGAGAGAGAGAGAGCGCGCGAGAGAGAGAGAGAGAGAGAGAGAGAGAGAGAGAGAGAGAGAGAAGTTGCGCGGAAATAAGCGTGTGCTGTTATTAAGAGTGAGTGAGCAGCGATAAAGGTGATGCATTACGACATGACGTGCACTGCGTGTATCGCGCGCATGAAGGCCGGGGGCGCAAGACGCACGGCAGGGCACCCAGAAAAAAGACTTCTTGATTTAAGACACGAAATCCTTTATTTAATACTCATTTCTTTGATTCAACCCAAATTTGTCTTGAATCAGGTTTAATCGCTTTGAATCAAGTCTAATTTGCCCTTGGTAGGATCAAGTCTATTTAGACTTGATTCGAGAGAACATTTTTCTAGGTCTAAACTAAACGTAGCCTTAAACCAATGTTTTAAACTTGATTCAAGTCTCATTTGACTTGCATAAAAGCAAAAGTAGACTTCGTCTAGTCTTTTCAAGACTACGTTTTTCTGGGTGGGTGAACGGTGCATACAGGTTAGGTGGTTAGGAATTACATTGCACCTGTCCTTGTCTGTTGTGGGAGTGGCAGTGGCAGCGGTGAGATCGAACACACAAGAACGGTACGACCCCGACAAGACTCGTAACAACCTAGTGACAAAGCGAGGGGATGTTCTCGTTGTCTCAGCTGCTGCTGCTGTTTCTGCTGGTGCTGGTGCTGCTGCTACCGCTGCTGCCGCTGCTACCGCTGCTGCCGCTGCTACCGCTGCTGCCGCTGCTACCGCTGCTGCCGCTGCTACCGCTGCTGCCGCTGCTACCGCTGCTGCCGCTGCTACCGCTGCTGCCGCTGCTGCCGCTGCTGCCACTACTGCCGCTGCTGCTTCTCGGGCCGATAAAATGGGCGGCGACACTATGCCTTGTTTGCAGCACTCGCCACTCGCCACTCGCCGGGCCGCGTTTTGCGAACTTTGGCCGTCTGCCTGGTGTGTGCCCACCCCCCTTCCCTTCCCGTCCACCTGCTCCCCTTCCCCTTCTCAGTGGCGGCTGCAGCGGCGGTAGCAGCAGCAGCAGTGCCCTGACCCGTGAAATGTATGCAACCTGCATAGACTCTCCAGTTGACTAACTTGCGGGGTTGTGGGTGGGGCGGGGTCAGCAACCCCTTGGTCCCCTTGGGGGGCCCCGTGACTCCCCTCTCCCCTCCCCTCCCCCTCCAGCCTCACTGTGCCTTCGGGGGGCGCGTATACCGCAACTGCACAATGAGTTGATTGCTGATTCAATAAGCAAGCAGCCCCCCCCCTCCCTCAGCCCCTCTCGCAGTCTGAAGGCCGTCGCGCCGCTGCCTCTCCGCAAACCACAGCAAACGTCGTAACGAAGTGTTATTGGAAACGCGCGACACCAAGGGCTGGTCTGTCCGGGCGGCACTGCCCCACACTGCCCTTTGTCTTCGATAGGCCATTATGTATCCGCCGCCGCCACTCCACACATCAATGTGCTTCGCTGTTATCTTGGCTGGGGGTGTAGGGGGCAAAGCCTTTGCCTCTGTTTGCTTGCCTTTTTTCTCTGTTTGTTTCCATGAGCGTGAAATGGGTGGCGACCCCACGCGGGCCTTGGTGACCGCAGGCAAGGGCCCTACCGGCCCAGCGCGCCCCCCTCGGCCCCCCTCGCCCCCCCTCAGCCCCCCTCGGCCCCTCTCGACCTCCCGCGGGGCCTGGTGGGGCCCACGACCGGTTTCAATTGTCCCCCGGGGCTTTCCTGTCCAGGGGCCCCGACCCCGACCCGCTATTGTGGAGAGTGAAGATCGATGGGTGGCGCGCTCTGGACAGCGGCGCCAACAATTTTAATTGATTTCGCTTTTCCGAAGCATTCGTTTTTATTTCTTAGAATGATGAAAATAGAGGAGGAAAACAAGTTGATGCGGGTCGGCGCTCTCCGATGACATTGCGTATCACATTCGTGACTGCCCTCCAAGGTGACGCATGCTTTATGGAAGGGGTGTTTTACGGAGAAAAAAGATTAGTGGTCACCACTAATTTTTAAGTTGATTTGCAGAAAAGCAGTAAATTGTTTCGGGGAAATAAAATTTTGTTGGGGGAACTCTTCGTCAGTTGCACCAACGAAACGTTAGTTGCTCCAACTAAGAGGTTCGTTGCGGGCACTCAACCACTTTTTTTCTGCTTTTTGCTCCTTCAGCGAACCTCTGCGTTGGAGCAACTAAAATTTACTCTCCCAACAAAATTTTAGTTCTCCGCACAAACAATTACTGCTTGTCCGAAAATCTACATAAGCGATCACTAATCTTTTTTTTTTTTTTTCGTGTACCTTACGTACCTTCCGTTGCGGTACGTTTTATGTTATGTTGTGCTATGTCATGTTGTTTTATGTTATATCATTATGCTGTTATAACAGCATGACGTTATGTTATTATGCTGTTACGTTATGTCACAACGACCACGCGAGACACACGTACTCCACGCGCCGCGCCCGCCAAGCGATTGAAATTTGTTCGTTTGCCACACGGCACGTCCGCCAATCAAAACGACGAAGCACCGTCGCGCCATCGCTTCGGCGTCGGGGGGAAGACGAGCGGAGCCGGGGCCTCCGATTGCGTGTCACACCTCATCGTGACGCCAGGGATTCGTGACGCGTGACAGCAAGGCCGTGCCGTGGCCGGGGCTGGGGCCGTGTGGCTGCACCCACAAAAACATTAGTCTTAACTGCTTCGAGGAAAAACGTTGACTTGATCCTGGGACTTTAACACAAACTTTTCGTCTGATCTGGAAATTACGTTCCTCCGATTCAAAGAAATATACTTGACTCAATCCCAAAATTAAACTAAGAAATCAGATGCCTTTCTGGGTGTGCGTTCGTATGTGCCTGGGCCGCTGCCACCCCTTTGGTCCCCTTCCGAAGAGCTCCCGAACACGGGAATACTCAGCACTGCACAGCAGAGCGGACTCTGCTATCTGCTCTGATTCCCACTGCAGCTCCTGCACTTGCATAGGACGCAGCGCGCTGCTGCACCTGCACTGTCCCGCGGGGCCGTCCATTACAACCCCCTGCTCCCGCCTGCTCCCGCCTGCTCCCGCCCGCTCACCCCGCACAAGGCCTCTTGGGCCTTCGCTCCACACCACTTGGCACTAACCAACACGCAGGGGAGTCGCACTATCGCACTGATCTGATCGAACTCTCTGCGCCCGTGATTGGCGCCGGGTCGGGCTGTCCTGGGAGTCGCCGCCCCCCCCCCCTCTCTCTCTCTTTCTCTCTCTCCCTCCACCCCTCTCCACTCCGATGGAGAGGCGTGAAAAGCAGATAACGGCGTGGCAAAGCGGAGTGTAGGGGACAGGACAGGCGGAGGGGACCGCGGACAGGGAAGAAAGAGGAGGGGGTTGATAGAAGCCCCGGCCGTGTCTAACTGTCACTCTGTAAGTCGCATGTTGACCTGCGGGCCGGGCTGGGCTGGGCGGTGGTGGGGGGCGCGGCCGGGCGCGACTGGGCGCTGCTATTCAGCTCTGCGGGTCGTCCTGGACAGCGCGGGGCCTTGGGCAGCCCGTGGCCAGGACAGAGGCAGCGGACAGGCGCACTCCGCACTCCATTACAAGTTTTGGCTGGGAGGGTCTCGTCCCCATGTCGGTCCCATGGCTGTGTACTGTGCTCTACAATGCCTGGCCCGACCCCGCCTCTTCTCGGACAGGCCTGGGACAGGCCTCGGACAGGCCTCGGACAGGCCTCGGACAGGCCTCGGTCAGCAGGGAGGCCCCTGCCTCGTAGCGATCTGATTGATGAAAGTCCGATCGCTGCGGCTTCGTGCGTACCCGTCCCGTCCATCCCGCTCCCACCCATGGACCCACGCCCTTCACACATCATCCTCTCTCTCTCTCTCTCTCTCTCTCTCTCTCTCTCTCTCTCTCTCTCTCTCTCTCTCTCTCTCTCTCTCTCTCTCTCTCTGCTAGCTCCCTGTACCACCCTCCCCACCATCTCCGTCAACCTCCATACTGAACCTCCCCCCTCCTCCCACAAGCGCCACCACGTCACAGATAGAGGTGGACGCCATCTCTCACAAAAGGCCCTCGCCAGCGTCGAGAGGAGATCCGGCGAAAGCTTGCCGAAATGAGCTTAAGAAAAGTTGTTGCCGTCGTTGTTCTTTTTGCTGTAGCTTTTGTTGTTGATGTTTGTTGTTTGTTGTTTAGAAGTCCTGTGGGTGCCGCAGAGTATTGTGGGATGGCCGCGCTCTGGCGTGGCCCCGCCTGGGGCTGGTGGGGCGGGTCCGCGGGGCGACAGGGCCGTCACGCGCAGGCGGCTGCAGCGAGGCGGGGCGTGGCGGGGCGGGGCGGGGCAGAGCGGGGCGAGCGGGGCCACCTCCGATGCACGCCTCGCAGACACACTCCCCAACCACTTCCGCGGAAGACAACAGACGGCCGTTGGCCGGCCTCATGGCGTACTCACATGGCGGGCTAAATGCTGGACACAGACTGAGGCTCACGGCGGCCCGTACAGTGCGGCCGTATCCTATAGCCCCGACTCTTTACCTCACCACCCGGCGACCCGGCGGCCAGCGCGGCGGTCCCGAAAAAAAAAGAAGAAGAAAAGGTGACAGATCGATGCCTACCATACGCCTGGATTGCATTTTTTTTTTCTCTCGCAAACCTTTTCTGCGAGTGGAGGGCCGGCGGGGTGGCGGTGATGGCACTGGCTGTTGTTGACCCCAGGGCGCCCAGGGCTCGGCCCAGGGTCTGCAGGGCATGCAGGGTGGGAGGGCGGCCCTCTGTGGGAGATAGTCTATGAATGAGGTCACACACACACACACACACACACAACACATACCTACAACAGCGCCTCCTACACACGCGATTCCCTCGTTAGTATACGTATGTGTGTGTTTGCTACTGGGTGCTAATGTGTATGTACCACCGATTACTCCATCATTTCACCCGCCCTACAAATGCTAGAGAGATAGCGCCAGTAGGGGTTTAATAACTGGGAAGCGCCTGCGGGTCGTGAGGTAGGCCAGCCCGCCGCGCAGCGCTGCCGTGCGGTTGCCTACCCCGCACTTGGCAGGCGCCTGCGGGTCGTGAGGTAGGCCAGCCCGCCGCGCAGCGCTGCCGTGCGGTTGCCTACCCCGCACTTCACAGGCGCTCACGACGGCAGAGCGAAGGAGGCGCTGATTTCCTTAGCGGTGCACTATCGGCCGACTCCCACTGAAACAGAGCCTTTGCAACGGGAGCACACGACGACGCCTCGCTCTCCCCAACTTTCTCCCCCCCCCCCTCCCGCCGCGCGCTTGGGTCAGCGTCCCAAAGTTGCTCGGAAAACTTTCCACAATCAGAGGGGTTCGCCTTGCCTTTCAGGAGCCTTTCAGGCGGGGGCCCGGCCGGTCTGGCATCTCAGGGTATCGGAAAACAATTACGTGTTTCGCCAGGTACCCCTGATTTATTCACTGCTGCTGACGTCGAGACCTCAATCGCGTCTCCGAAAGACGGTCCGCGATCCGAAACGATGACGACTGGCGGCAACCGCCCCCGGCTCTGCCTCCAGCACCGCCCCCGGCACCGCCCCCGGCACCGCCCCTGGCACCGCCCCCGGCACCGCCCCCGGCACCGCCCCCGGCACCGCCCCCGGCACCACCCCTCCTTCCCGGTAAACCACCTCTCCCGGACGACGCACTAGCGGACACGTCCTCCGAAGACTAAAAGAGAAGAAAGCGGGGTTGGGGCATTTCTCAGCGGCGTTTGCGACACGGCCGCGGGCCGGGCGGGGCGGCAATCAGACCGACAAGGACGGACACCCAGACCAGGCCAGGCCATACCAGGCCAGACCAGAGCCGGGGCGCGCCACGGCGTCTGCACCGTCGCAGGCAGGCGCAGCAGGCGCAATACCCTCACGTCTGTTCTTTACGGGCCATCCCGCTAAGCCTTTTGCCACACCCCGCCCTGCCCCAGGCCCTGCTGCAGGCCCCGCAGGCCCCGCAGGCCCCGCAGGCCCCGCAGGCCTAGCTGGCTCAGGTCGAACCCCCCGCATCCCCTCACCCCTTTCCACTTCTCGGGTCGCCACGTTCGCAGCAGCAGCGGTGCGCTTCGCTCGCACAGAGCGTCTTCTCCTTTGCAGCCCCCCTCCCCCCACTCCCCCCCCCCCCCCCTCCTCGCCCGGGAGATAGGAGGCGTTGGCGGAGCCGGCTACGGCGAGGGCTACGCTCCCACGCTGTGGCCTGCGCTGTTGCCACACACACACACACACACACACACACACACACACACACACACACACACACACACACACACACACACCGCTGGCAGGGCTCGACTCGAGCTCGACTCCCTCGCTGTAGATGGGCCCAGATGCCTACGAGCACGGCTGCACGGCACGGAGAGGCCAAGGCGGCGTGGCTGTGCCGGGCGGGCCAGGCAAGCCGAGCCCCGAGCCCCGAGCCCTGGGCCCGCCGGGCCGGTGGTAGTCTACCGCTGCTATCGACCTGGATACTGACCCGATTCGCGGACTCGACTCGGAAAGGCGGAAAGCTTTATCGACGAGTCCACACGCCGGCGCGCAGCCAGAGCCTTCAAACGGGCGGGTATCGAAACCCACGCGCCTCAGAGTCACGGAACGGCCGGGCTACAGAAGCATCGCCACTACTGCCTCTACTCCTCGCCGCTGCCACTGCAGCTTTCCGAATGCCCACTACCGATGCCACCCGAGCCTGGGCGAAGCGAACGGGTTTCGCAGCCCGCCCGGGCTCGTGCCGGCTGCACTTTCGGCAAGCCACGAGGGCTGGACTGGGCTGTGCTGCCGGCCGATTCCGCACACTGTCTTCGTAGGCCTGTCTCTGTCGCACTCGTGCGGTGCTCCGTAAGAGAGCGAGAGAGAGGTCAGGTTCACAGTGTTGGGATGGCCCTGCTGGCTGGCTGGCTGGCTAGCGTCTGTTCTGTTCTCGCTGACGTGACGTAGCGCAGAGTGAACGGACCGGGTTTCTCGAAGCCCGGTGGACTGCACCGGGCAAGTCGCTCGAGAAGCGGACCGGGCTGGGTTGGGTTTCGGCGCTGCCGGGTCGGGTTGGGCAGCGCTTCGCCGGCATCGGCGCTGGGCTCTGCCGCAGCGAGAAACGCACACGTTTGAAGGTTCTGCGCGCAGCAATGCCAGGCAAAGCCCGTGTGGCTGCCGATCTCCGAGGCCCGCCGCCGCCCGCTGGTCCTTGATCGTGCTCCCGGCACCCCCGGCGGCCCCGGCCCCCAGCCTGTCCTGGCCTGGCACACCGTGCATAACACCCGCGCCCGGTTTTTCGGGCTCGCCTCTTGGCCGCAGCCCAGGGCCGGCAGTGGCAGCGCCAGCAGCGCGCAGGCGGGGCGGGTCCCGCCCACGTCCCAGCCTAGCGCCCTGGGCCCGGCAGCGGCGGCAGGTTGTTGGCCTCGCTTGTAGGCCTTCGCCCCTCGTCGCCCTGCCAGGCCTCGGCCGCCCCGCCGCTCCCTGCCTCCCACCGCAGCGCTACCCCAACCCAGCGCGGTGCCCAGCGGCCGAGCCCGCATCCCCCACCCCGTCGGCCGCCCCACCCCGGCCCGCTCCCCCGGCCCCTCCCCCGGCCCGCTCCCCCGGCCCGCTCCCCCGGCCCGCTCCCCCGGCCCGCGGCCTGCACGCCAGCTCCAGGACCTCCGCACGCCCCCACAGCGCGCCGCGCCACCCCCGGCCGCCGTTCCACCCACAGCCCCGCCCCCAGCCCCGCCCCCGGCCCAGCCTCAGCCCCCGCAGCCAGCGGCTGGGGCCCACCTGCATCTCGGCCGCGCTGCGCCGCTGGCTCTCATATGCCTCATTCCTTGATTCCTCATGTCTCATGTCTCACACCTTCTGCCTCATACGGTATGCCTCATCCCTCATGCCCCATGCCTCGTGCTTCATGCCTCATGTCCTGGCCGCTCGCGGAGCTCCTCGCCCAAACACGTGGCTCGCATCCGAATGGGGAGGCGGGCGCGGCGTGGAGATGTTGTGCTGCACGCCCCGTGGGCCCCGTGCCGAGGCGTGGCGCGGCGTGGCACGGCGTCGTCGGCCTTGTTTCCCTCGTCGCCGAAGGGGAATCGATGATGGCACGTTTGCCTCTCCCGCCTGCCTCGAATATTTTTGTCAGTTCGGGAGGGCGGAGCTGCGGGGCGGGGCGGGGCGGAGGGCTGCTCCAGCATCGGTAATGAGAAATAACACAGAAACTGAAAAGTTAATCTACCCGGCACCAGCGCCGCGTTCTTTATCGACTCGTGCCCGTGCCCTATTGCTCTACGCCCCGCGTGGCGTGGCGTGCCGTGGCGTGCCGTGGCGTGCCGCGTGTTGCGATATCCGTTTCTGATAAGCGCGCATTGAAAATTGCGGGACGCCGTCGTGACGCGCTGCTTGTATCGCGCCGCCGTCGGCTGCCGTCGGCTGCTGTGGGACCTCTCTCGCCCTCCTCCAGAGTGCGGCGGTGGCGGTGGCAGCGGCGACGTTGGCCGGTCTTAATTTCGAACGGGCGCTGCTGCAGGCCGAGATAAGCGCACGCGCATAACGGTGGAAGCAGAGCAGCGGATGGCGGGGGGGGGGGGGGGGGGCGCCGCGAGTGGCGTGGTGCGGTGAGGCGACGGCACGACCGCGACGGTAATTAGGCGAGCGCCCGCCCGCCCTTTCGAGGCGCTGCGCTGCCCTTTTCCACCCGGCTCGTCACCGACTAACCGCCTGGCGTGACAGCCCCCCCCCCCCCGGGTCCCCTGCCCCCCCGGTCCCCTCCAGCAACAACAGCAACAACTTTGCGGAGGCCGTTTATTTCTTAGGTATCGCCCTTAATTTCTGTTGCGTGTGTCGCGGCGTGGCGCGGCGCGGCACCGCGGTTCCCGGCGCATTAGCGTAGACACGGTCGGCGGCCGCGTGAGCGACCGCAGCTGCAAGTCCTTAGACATGACGAGCAGGGGACGGGACCTGCCGTGTCTACGCCTAGAGAGACTCTAGGCTGGCCCGGCCTATGTCTATGTTGGCCGCAAGTAGCACGTTTGTGTCGAGACGATCCGAACACTCGGGGGATGGTGGGGGAGCCCGGGCCCGGGCCGGCGCTGCTCGGCGTGGCCGGGGGTACCCCGTTGGCGCCCGTCGGCCGCCACTGGAATGGCCAGCGGCCGGGGCACGGCGGCGTTGGCCGAGTCACGGCCGCCGCCGTCGGGGGTCCTTAGCCACTCGCCGCCCCCGGGGGGAACAGGCGAGACCACCCACGGGGGTGCGATAGGAATGGCAGGCAGGGAGGGGAGCCGCACTGTATCGCAGTTGCTGCAGGCGTGGGCGGGCTGGGCGCACTGGGCCTGCTGGCATAGTTCCGAATCGGGCGGGCAAGACGAGCGCGCGTTGACCGGCTGCGTGCGAAACCTGGCTCGAAACGTACCCGAGCCTATGTCTGACGTTGGTCGGGTACGTTTCGGGCGAGGTTTCGCACGCAGCCGGTCAAAGCGTGCTCGGCTTGCCCGCCCGATTCGGAACTATGCCTGCTGGGCCTGCTGGGCACGCTGGGCCTGCTGGGCCTTCGAGCGAGGCAAAGCGTGGAGCCGAAACGCGCGCGCGCGCGCGCCCAGAGGGTTCCTGGAATGAGAGGAAGCATATGTCAGCCTCTAAGACGGCCGACGCCGACAGGGCCCCAGCGGAAGCCCCCCCCCCCTTTCCCCTTCTGCCCCCCGTCCCACCGGCATCAGCGGGATTCGCTGTGCGCACCCCCTACCCCTTCTCCCTTTCTGTCTTTCTGTCTTCCTTTCTCCCACACACATTCCACCGTCATTTCTCTTTCTATCTGCCCCTCGCTCCCTCCTCGGTCGCACTACATTCCGCCCCTTCCCGATTCACCATCTCCAGGCAGCCGCTTTCTGCACTCGACTCCCTATTCACAGACAAATTATTTGCAGTTTGGACTCACTTTCGTTTCGCACCATGTGCTAGTGACCTTCCCCTCTGTCATCAAATTAAATTGTCTCCGAGAGATAAAACGGGGGACAAATCTGGTCGATTGTCATCGCAGCCCTCCGCCCCCTCGCGCCCACCGACAGCCCGACGCGGGGCACGGTCTGTATTTTTCTTTCCCGCCCACCAATGCCCCGCCCCTTTCTCCTCCGCCTCCTCGAAGACCCTCACCACGGCGATGAATTCCCCCTTTCCGTTTCCGGGACACACCCGGCCACCTCCGCCATGCCCGTGCCCGCCTCCCGACCCGTTCCCGGCCCTGGTCCATGCCGCTCCCTGATGTGAGATCTCTATCGATTGGCTGCTACACGGCCCCAACGACAGGGCGTGGCAGGGCGTGGCAGGGCGCAGGGAAGGGGCGGACGGGGGTGGAGGGCAGGGTCCATGGGACGCAGGTCGCGCAGGGCCGACAGAGCAGACGTACGGGTTACCGCGTCGGCACGCCCGGCTGGGCGGGACGCGGCGGGACGTCGGGCCGTGCTGAGCTGAGCGCAGCTGAGCGAGGTCTTAGCTACCACTCTGTGGTCCGTGGTCCGTGGCGCACCGCCAGCGGACCTCGCCGTCTGGTCCGCCGCCATCCTCGGAGGCGATCACAAATGCCCGCACTGTGTCCGCTTGAACACGACTCAATCTGCACGGCTGGGGCCGGCTGGGGCCGCTGGGGCTCTGGGAGGCCCGGGGCCACGCTGGAAGCGCGCTGCGATGTCTCGTATTTGCGCGGTTGACTGGGCACGCAAGGAACGAGACTAGCTGCCGGGATAGTAGCCGGGCTAGTAGCCGGGGCTGGCTGGTACCCCGGCCCGGTCCCTGGTCCCTGGCCGCCTCCCCACTTTTGTTCTCGTCCTCGCCCGCCCCCGCCCCATCCCGAGGCCGACAGCCCGAGCCCAAACCCTACCCACCGAGTTTGTGACCCCATACAAGAGGCCCCACGGCCCTGTCCGGTCTCGGTCTGGTCCTTTCGGTCCCCAGACACGCATGTGACCCCGGCCTAGCCCGGCCTAGCCCTCGCCTTGCCCGACAGACACTGCGGGCAGCGGCCTGGGTGGGCCTGGGCGGGCCCGGGCCACAGGGATGGGGAGGGGGGGGGGAGGTCCAGCCGTGTCCGTGCCTCCGCTCGCTTGCACCCCAGGGGGCATCTCCGCCACGCCGCGCCACCCCACGCCACCCACTCCCCCCTCTAGACTATGTATTTTTGTGCTTTTGTTGTGGGCCCCTTCTCGAACGCGCAAAGAAAGAAATCCGTCTCGCCTTGGCCTTCCTGTCCTCCTTCTTTTCTTAGCCCCTGCTTCTTCTGTCCCCTTTTTATATTTTATTGCTATTCCAGTCGTTGCCCTCCGCCAGCGCAGTCGGTCCATGGCCTCACATATGTGCCTGTGTCCCCTCCGGGCCCCCGGACCTCCGGGTCTCTGGGCCTCCGGGTCTCCGGACCTCCGGACCCCGGGACCTCCGGGCGTCCAGACCTCCGGGCCTCCGGGTCTCTGGACCTCCGGGCCTCTGGACCTCCGGGCCTCCAGGCCTCCGGGCCTCCGGGCCTCCGCGCCAGGCTTCTGTGAGCGTGGGGCCCGGAGTGGGGCTAACCATACGGCACTGCTAGCTCTCTCGTATCTGCTTCGTTACGCCAGTGTGGCATCCTGCACAGTGTGACGTCACACAGCGGGGGCGCGGCAAAATTAAATTGCGACGCACTACTACTACCACGTGCACACACACACACACACACACACACACACACACACACACATGTGACCCCGAGAGAAAATCGGTCCCCCTCCCGGCGCCCCCTCCCCCCTCCTGCCTTTCCTCTACGACGCAAAATTGGTTATTCTGTTCAGAGTCAATTTCTGCGGCACACTGCTCTGCGCCCTTGGCTATACGCCCTTGGCTACGCCGCTGAGCAGAGGTTAGGGAGGGAATGCAGCGTGTGTGAGCAAGGGCAGCCAACTGTGACGGAGGACCGGCAGCAAACCACGGCCAGGCCTTACTGTGCTCTCCGCGGAATCCGAACAGTTACAAGAAAACAAAGACAAAATAGAATCGGGGACTGCCGTGCTGCACCGATGCAGGAAGTAAGCGGCACTGCAGGAGACGGGGTGTGGTGAGGGCAGTGTGGCGTTGAGCGGCCGGGCCGGGAGCAGGCCAGCCATCGTCACCATCGCGTGGCCATGAGCAAACTTTGCGCAGCCGAAAGTCCCGCGGAATCTTGTGGGGATGTCGATAAATCAAGATTGACACCCCATCCCACCGCGTCCTGCGGTCCCGGTGGGCCCAACGCCTGGCTCACTACTTTCTTATAACTTTTTTGGACGTGAAGTGGTTATTTTAAAAACATAATGCCCCCCCCCCCTCCACGCCCCTGCCGCCCCCCCCCCCCCCGCAGAAGCTCTCCCCCCAGCATGACGGTAACATTCCTCCCTAATCCCGACCTCTCTTTCTTTTTCTCGCTCCTCATGGCTTTCCCCACACCGATATGGACGAGTTTTGCTCCGGTGATGGCCGTGGCCCTGGCCGGGCTCTGCCGGCTCTGCGCGCACGATGGCTCACCATGATAAAACCTCGCCCGCTCGCGCAGGACTATGTTAATAACCAGACGGCAGCGAAAATTCTAATAAGGCACGGCCACCTTAAAAGTTCAGCTAGCTTCCATTCTCATATTCTCATACTATCTCTTTCTCTCTCTCTTCTCTCTCTCTCTCTCTCTCTCTCTCTCTCTCTCTCTCTCTCTCTCTCTCTCTCTCTCTCTCTCTCTCTCTCTCTCTCTCTCTCTCTCTCTCTCTCTCTCTCTCTCTCTCTCTCTCTCTCTCTCTCTCTCTCTCTCTCGCACCCTCCTCTTTACTCTCTCCCTAGATTCAGTCGTGAAATGCCCGAATCAGGCGTAAATATCAGTGAAACATTGCGTAAACTGACCAAACGAAACAAACGACAGACGAGAGAGCTCACTAGGACTTCATTTACTGTCCGCGCAATTTCGCTGCAAATGGAGCCTACTGTTTGGAGGTTCCCGTCCTCAGAGTTTCCAGTCTACACAGCGGCGAGTTCCCGCGCTGAGAACTCTCAGATCTGACCGTTGGCTGCCCTGCCACCCCCGCCGGCTGCCGCTGGACCTCAACCTGAGTATCTCATGTCCAAAAGGTGTGGGAGAGCTGCTGCCATACAGCCGTGGTTGGAAGTGCTCACACGTATGAACACGCTGTCATTATCAGCTGCTATATCCACCTCTCTCTCTCTCTCTCTCTCTCTCTCTCTCTCTCTCTCTCTCTCTCTCTCTCTCTCTCTCTCTCTCTCTCTCTCTCTCTCTCTCTCCCTTCCTCTCCCCTTCACGTCCCTCCCGTTGGTGAGCGAACGATAATGGTAAAAGCGATTAACCTTTGAAACTTTAAAAGCTCATCCCGCTGGAGCAAAGGCGGGCTGAGAGCGGGGCAGAGCGGAACCCCCCCCCCCCCCCCGGAGGGGGAGGGGAGGGGGGGGGGGGGTATACAGCTCCCGGCGCCCGGGGCGCTCCGTTCCTCTGGGTCATCATGTGCCTGCCCGCGCCCGCCTGCCTGCCTTCTGCCTCATGGCTCGTGGTTAAAGAGAAACTCTATTTCGGCTGTCTCGTAATTCCAACCACCCCCAACCACACCCTCCATGCCTGTGTTTCCTTTTCACTCTCGAACCTACTTCGTGCTTTTCTGTCGTACGGAACAAGTTCGATCGGCCAACGTGGTCCCGTATTTAATTGCCACTCTGGTTACTCTCACTTCAGTCGTAATCCTAGCCGACAATGTATTTTTATTCCTCATCGTACCCCGGCCCATCCCATCACCGGCCCGGCGGGAGACAACGCATCGCGTGACCAATCTCATGAATCGGCACGAACCATAAATCTACTCATCGACGGCACGCGGGCTCGTTCTGTGTACACACACACACACACACACACATCGGGCAGCGCATTGCACTCGAGTGTCCGCTACCTCAAACGGCCGCCGCCGCCGCCGCAGCAGCAGCAGCAGCAGCAGGAGCAGGAGAAGCAGCAGCAGCAGCACGGAGTGGTCTGCGGTGGCCCCTGCACCGTGCGCCACGCCCGGCCACGCCCTGCTGAGTGCGCACAGTCGGACCACACATTAGGAACGGGTCGGGTCGGGGGGTAGCATGCCACGTGAGTTTGACATCCGCAGCGGCAAGTCGGACAGTGATGGATAGGCTGCCAAGTTCTCTGTTCCCCGATCAGTTTCAGTTAATATCGCTGATACAACAACGCGCGTAGCCAGTTACTTACTCAGCAGCAGCTCACCTCCCGCACCAACTCAAATAACCTTCACCGCCCCCCTCCCCCCCCCCCCTTTCTTTTTGATAGCATGGTACTCTTTACTATTTCGTTTCCATCACAGTTTATTCTGTGGGCTCAGAGACGATTGTGCAGAATCATGAGCGTCAATAATGGGTGAAATACTGAGCTCACACAAGCTATGAATAACTTAATTCGTGTGGATTATTTGTTCTCATTGGCTGACGTACGTTCAGAGTCGGCCATTACCACAAGATTAACCATTCAGTGCAATACTGTGATGAGTATCTCAGCTAAGTGTGGTACTGTGTTGCATATCTCAGCTCCAAGTGTGGTCAGTAGTGATGAGCTCATCGCGCTTGTTCTGTGTCGCGGCCGAACGTGTTAGATTTATCACATTCGGGTTGACAGGGTGCGAGCGACACAAATTCGCTGACGAGTATGTAGACGACGACGGGCACACCGACTCGCTCTCGGAAGGGAAGGGCGAGTCTATCCGACACACTCTCAAAAATTATGCACGATTTAAGCATAAGATGCTTAAAGTCAAGCATATTTCATGCTTGAAACGCCAATAATCCCACACGCATATTATGCTTTATTGAAGCATATTATTCTTGATTGAGGGATACGATATGCTTGTTTCAAGAATACAATACGTGCCTCAAGCATCATATGCTAGTGCCAAGCATACAGACGGCTGATGTACGCAGATGATTCTTAAATCAACAAAATCCCACAAGAATACAAGATTCGCATCAAAATCGCTTTGAATCAAGCATTCATCTTTGAGAGTGCAGACTGGCACACAGGCAGGCAGGCAAGGCAGACAGACATAGACAGACAGACAGACAGACACACAGACAGACAAACAGACAAACGGATGGGGAAAAGGGGGAGGGGGGCAGACTGGTGTGGTGAGGGGCGTTGATTACTCCGTCGGTGGGTCCATCAGCGCGGAGCGGGCGGGGCGCGGCGCCCACAGCACAAGCCCAGCGGTCAGAGAATCGCAAATGCGTGAGTGGAGTGGAGTGCTGGCAGGGCCGGGCCGTGCAGGGCCGGGCTGGCTGCCTGGACCTAAATTATTTCGTTTGGGATGTCGCACCCTCGCCGTCCCTCCCCGCCCCGCCGGGTTCTGTGGCGGACACAGGAGGCTGACCTGGGGCGTCTGCGCGCCCGCGCCTCCCGCACCCTCCGCGCCCCCCGCACCTCCCGCACCTCCCGCACCCCCCGCACCTCCCGCACCCCCCGCGCCCCCCGCACCCCCCGCACCTCCCGCACCCCCCGCACTTCCCGCACCTTTCCGCACCTTCCGCACCTCCTGCACCCCCCGCACCTCCCGCACCTCCCGCACCTCCCGCGCCCCCCGCACCTCCCGCACCCCCCGCACTTCCCGCACCTCCCGCACCTCCCGCACCCCCCCCCCCCCGCACCCCCGCACCCCCCGCACCTCTCGCACCTTCCCGCACCTCCCGCACCCCCCGCGCCCCCCGCACCTCCCGCACCCCCCGCACCTCCCGCACCCCCCGGCTCCCGTTCACGCGTTGGAGTGCGATTACAGCGCCGCTGTCCGTCGCACTCCGACTTCTGTGGCGCAGCTGAGTCCGAAAAAGAAAATATTTATACATCTTTATATAACAAACAAACAAAAATTGTTTTGAATGCGTATATATGAATTTCATTCATGTTCAGAAGAGCGCCCGAAAGGTAGGCAATTCGCGTTACAATCCGCCTGAAAATAGGCAGAAAGCGGTACACCCCCCCCCCTAGAGCCGCCCCTGGATCCGCGCCTGTTCATGTTTACGAAACAAAATAGAATCGTTCCCACGCTAGGATTACGCGTGGTTTGGCTAAACAGTGTGTGGCCAAAATGTTCACGCGGAGCTGCGAAAATCTGCTCTTGTTCTCAAAAGCACCGCAAGTCAGTGCGTTGTCTCGGAAAGAGGATCGCACCCTCACGTATCGGCGAGTGCGACCGGACCCGGCCCCCCAGCCCCCGGCCCCCGGCCCCCGGCCCCCGGCCCCCGGCCCCCGGCCCCCGGCCCCCGGCCCCCGGCCCCCGGCCCCCGGCCCCCGGCCCCGGCCCCCGGCCCCCGGCCCCCGGCCCCCGGCCCCCGGCCCCCGGCCCCCGGCCCCCGGCCCCCGGCCCCCGGCCCCCGGCCCCCGGCCCCCGGCCCCCGGCCCCCGGCCCCCGGGCCTCTCGGGGCTCAGGGAGCGCAGCTTGCAGCGCGGCGGGACGCGGCGGTGACCCTCGAGTTGATCAAGACAAATCGACACAGATCTGTCCGCACACACCACACCGCCCTGCCCGCCCTGCGGCAGCTCAAACAATCCCTGCGTCTCTCTCCAAATGCCACCCCGCGCCGTTCACTTGGTCGTTATCTCTCTCGCTCACTCGAACCGGACGTGCCATGCCCTCCGGGCTCGCTCCGGGCTGGGCTCGCTCCCGCCTCCTCCGGGGCCCCCTCTCGCCTTGTCCCGCCGCGCGCTGCCACTCCAAGTACTCCTCGGGCGACGAGGGGGCTTCTTACAACAGGGAGTCCTCTCGGGGGTCACTCCGGTCCGGCGGACGCGACGCCACGGCCCCCACCGCCCCCTCACCGCTCCTCACCGCCCTCTCACCGCCCCTCACCGCCTCCTCACCGCCCCCTCACCGCCCCCTCTCCGCCCCTTACCGCCCCCTCACCGCCCCTCACCGCCCCCTCACCAACCCCCTCACCGCCGCCACCTGTGTCTGTCTCGCTCCTACTCGTAGCGAGATTATCAGTGGCAGTGGCTCGCTCGCGGGTGTCTTGCCGAGGCGTGGCGCCGTGCTTTGATGTGACGGCCGGGGTGTGAGGCCCCCGTCAGCTCTCGCCGGCCCCGGCCTCAGCCCCGGCCGGCTCTCCATATCACACCCTGCCACTCACAGGCGGCCGCCGCTGCTGCTGGGCTTCAACAGTAAAAGAGTCCTCCTCTCGTGGAAAGCTTTTCAAATCCCTTAAGTGTCCGCGTTGTCAAGGGTCGATGCCATGCCCAACTCCCCCGTCAACCGTCACAGCAGAGTCCGCCACGCCCCCCCCCCCCCCCCCCCCCCCTTCAGCATAGCGGGCGATACATCGAGAGGAAAAAGAGGGGGCCGGGGTGAGGCGGGGGCCGGGCGGAGAGATTCAAGTGCCCTCTCCAGTAACGACTAACCCCCCCCCCCCCTCCTCCCTGCTCTTCGCTTCCCTCAGAGACAGGCTCCACCACAACACAGGATTTCCGAAGCCACTCTTGGCGTGCCGTCGCCAAGATTAGCCAAAGCAGCGCGCGCCAGGGCCAGGAGATTCAAACGGGGAGATACTGCGGATGGGGGGGGGGGGTACGACTGCTGCGCGAGACAGGTTGATATGACGCTGTCCAATCCGTCTGGATCAGATTACGAACCGCAAGAATGATATAATGCAAACTGGGGTCAAAAAAAGAGGGGAAAAGGGAAGAAAAGGAAATGCAGGCGAAGGAAAGACGTTCGAGAGCAAAGGGAAGGGGCGAGGAGGGAGACACGCCTTGGGCGGCCTGGCGGCCTATGGCGGTCTATGGCACCCTGGCCTTGCTGTGGTGTCCGCGCCGTGGCGTGGCTGATTGGCTGACGCCGCCGCACGCCGCTGTCACGCACCATAGCGCCATAACCCCCCGGCTCCGCCGCCCGGCTCTCCCGGCTCTGCACTCTCTGCGGGACTCTCTTTAGGGGGATCATGGTACTCGTTGGGGGCTCTGAATGTTTTCATCCGCCGCCAACACGGACCCGTCGCCCTGCTGCTGCCGCTGCTGCCGCCGCCGCCGCCGCTGCTGCTGCTGCTGCTGCTGCTGCTGCTGCTGCTGCTGCTGCTGCTGCTGCTGCTGCTGCTGCTGCTGCTGCTGCTGCTGCTGCTGCTGCTGCTGCCGCTGCTGCCGCTGCTGCTGCTGCTGCTGCTGCTGCTGCTGCTGCTGCTGCTGCTGCTGCTGCTGCTGCTGCTGCTGCCGGCTGCTGACGCGGAGCGGCGCTCACTGCCACTCACTTCCGCAGGCCGTCCGTAAACTGCGTCTGGAACATGGAGTGAAAAGATTCCTGCTCACAACTAATTTTTCAGTTGATTTCCAGACAAGCAGTGCTTTTTAGCCTGATACCGGATGTTCGTTCGTTCGGACGTGTGTATACGCCGACTTATCGTTCATAGAAAAACTTCGAATTTTGAGGATTTCCTCCTGTTTAACGTAGAATCACGTACGGTGGCACCAATTTTCTATTTGTGTCGCCTTTTTGAGTAATGAAAATATGTCTTTTTTTCGTGTTTTGAGGTTAGGGTTGGCTGCCGCGCGTACACCATTATCATCACGGCGCGCACAGGGACGGGCTCAGGTTATCGATTTTAGTCGTAACAAATACATCTGCTATCGGGCACTTAGGGAGACTTGAGGCGGGGGGCCGAAGGCCCCTGCAAATGCCGCTGGCAGGCCAAGCTGGCCAAGTTCCCCTGTCGAACCGAGGTGCCGGTGGAGCGCAGCGGAACTGGCACCGAGGTTTGACGGAAGGGACGGGTCATCTTGTTGTTATGAGAAACTAAATTTTGTTGGGAATTATTTGTGCGTTAAACCAACGAGAAGTAAAATAAGTTGCTCCAGTGAAAAGTCAGCTGCTCCCGCGAAAAGGTTTGTTTGCGCAATTTGAGTTCTCAGAACAAAAATTTGTTTGTATGGAAATCCACAGAAAACTTAATTTGCGAACACGAATCTTTTTTCTCCGTGTCGAGCGTCAGACGTTGGATGGCTGTCGGATCGTGACGCGCTGCTGAACCCATCGTGGGCGCTCCGTACTTTGTAACATGCGCTGGCCGCCCCCATCCTGCCCCTCTGGCTGACCTGGTTATTCTGGAGGGAACTTTGTGAGGCTCACGGCCGACACGCGCTGCGGATTCACGCGCGATGACTGAGTATCGCACACGGAGGGGAGGGGCGCCGCGGGGGGTAGGTAGGCCACATTGTGGCGTGGCGTGACGGAGATTGGGGGGCCGCGGGGGCGGCGGAGGCCGCAGAGGGGTGGGAGCTGTCAGGTCGCGCGGCCTGGATTTATTCCCTCCTTGACTAGCGGGGCCCTCACTTGCGCACTGGAACTGTGAGGAAGGGAAAGGGATGGTATGGCAGGAGAGCGGGAGGGGGGGGGGAGGGGGGAGCTCGACCGACAAACTTGTCAAAGATTTATAAGCGGGTCGCAGGCCGTGGGCCCCTGGGGCCCCGGGGGCTCCACGCCTTTGCCGATCCCCTACGACGCTCCCAGCAGTTCCTTTCACTCTCTTCACCGTCCCCGATCCTCCAAGTCCCCACCCCTCCTCCCCAACCCTCCGGCCTCCGGCCCTCCTGCGGCCTGGCCGGGGAACCCTGCCGCGGTTCCTTTACGCAGCGCCGAACACCGAACCCCGGCCCGGACCCGCCAGCGCCGGCAGTGGATACGGTAGGGTCAGCGGTGGCTGCAGTGCGGCGGGCCGACCCAGATAGGAGTGGATCAGAAACACGGCATGCTCAGGGAGGGCGGTCCGGGGGCGGTTCGGGGGCGGTCCGGGGGCGGTCCGGGGGCGGTCCGGGGGCGGTAGGGTGCTGCGGGCAAGAGAAAGAGACCGAATTCGGTCGCCGCCGGCAATGGCTTGAGTAAGCTGCTCGTTTACTGGCTGGCGGGGGCCGCGGGGAGGGAACACGACGCGGCCCTTCCGTGGCCCCGCCCCGGCCCGGCCCTCCCCGTCACTTCCTAACCCCGGCCGCACCGCCGAGCCTGAGCCCTGAGCCCTGAGCCCTGAGCCTGCGGCCGAGCCGCTCGGTGTAGCAAACACGCCCCGCCAAGCAGGCGGAAGGCGGCGGGCTCCTTTAAATTGTTGCAGATGAAAAGGCAACACGGCCTGCCGCCGCTGCAGCTGCTGGTGCTGGCCGGGTGTGCCGCCGCCCCCGCTGCCGCCCCCACTGCCTCCCCCGCTGCCACCCCCGAGCCTGCCTAGCCCAAGAGAGGCAGGGCGGGAGGCAGGGTGGCGCGGCGCGCGGCGCGCGGTGGGTGGGGGGTGGGGCGTGGCAGCGCGGCCGCAGGGCACCGCAGGGCCCGGGGCTACAGCAGCGCGCTCCGGCGGCATGAGACAGAGACAGTAGCGAGATGGAAGAGAGAGACAACAGGAGCAGCGAGCCCGGCAGAGCAAAGCCCGGGCCTCCCGGGCCTGTGTCCCCCCGCTCCAAACCCGTGCGCCACTGTACGGGTGGGTCGTGGCCTCTGCCGTGCCGCGCCGTGCCGCGCCGTGCCGCGCCGTGCCGCGCCGCGTTCGCTGCATTTTCCAGTCCCGGCCCGGAAGCTATTAGGGTGAACAGTCTGTGACGACGACCCGCCGGCGCGCGCACGCTGCCGCTCTGCTCCAGCGCTATCTACCACCCCGCATCATCCCTCCTTGTCCCTCCGCCCGCACACGCTCTGGTGCGTGAGAGAGACATACGTCGCTGTCGCCTGGATGTCGCCAGGCTGGGCGGAAAACACACACACACACACACCCACACACACACACCAGTTTGTCGTACAAACGTACAATGTGAATCGTGCCCCCCCTCTCCCCTCCCCCCTCCTGCCTCGAAAAAAGGACACAGCGAGCTAGTCACGTGCCTACAAAGCGCACACTCGGTATATCTCCCGCAGCAGTTCGTCGACATGGCGGCTGGGCTGGCGGTAGGCCCTCCTGCCCCCGCAGGCCCCGCAGGCCCCGCAGGCAGCCTGTATCATTGTATGTTCGCCGTCATGTTATTTCCATGCCCGCCTCTGTTATTTATTCGTCGAGTTTTGTTGTCGAGCGAGTTTGTTCCTATTGCGTTATTGTGCGACGTCTCCTTGTTTTGTTTTTTGGGGTTGTTTCTATTATTTTTGCCTTGCCTGTCGCACTCTGTAGTATAAGCCATTCCGTTCGGCGTTTTGTGTTTTACTCTCCCCAGCACTTGCGCGAATGCAGGAGCGGGGCATAATGCGGGGCATGTGGGGCGGGGCCCCACTGCGCATGCGCTCTGTTGCTATCTGCCCTTGTTTATTCGGATCGCCCTGCCGACAGTGACGTCTCGGGACGTCCTCTGGTGCCGTGCCGATGTGCGATCTAGGCGCCGGAGGATGGCCGGAACAGAATGATTTAGTTTCTGTCTGAGCACACAAAAGGCACCTGCTAGGTAGACAACCATGAACGAACGTGTGTTTTGCGGGCTGGCCTACCCTAACACTTGCAGGCGTTCGTCGCTGCCGTTCGAGGGTTCACGTTAGCTCTCTCTCTCTCTCTCTCTCTCTCTCTCTCTCTCTTCTCTCTCTCCTCTCTCTCTCTCTCTCTCTCTCTCTCTCTCTCTCTCTCTCTCTCTCTCTCTCTCTCTCTCTCTGAAATTTTGTCTCTCGTTGAGGAGGGGGGGGGGGGGGTCGGAGAGGAAGGGAAGAGGAGGAGGAGGAGGAGGAGGAGGATTCTCAAATGATGCGGTTGCGGTGACCGTGGCTCTGACCGGAGATGGCGGCGCCGCGGGCAGCGCCAATGGCGGCCCCAGGACGGAACAGAAAACGAAAATGGGGACGATACAAAGAGGCGGCCGCCGATCAGAGGCCCGACGGGGGCCAACCGGACCGGGGACCAGAGCCCGACCCGACCCCACGCGGGTCGTCACCGATGGGTGCGGCTATGTGTGCGTGTGTCTGTGTGTGTGTGTAATGGGAGGTGTGGCTCGGCTGGGTGGACCGGCACGGCCATGGGCCTAGCCCAAGTGGTGTGGTCAAACGGAAACTCTCGGAGGCGGACATCGAGAACGAAAAGACAAACAAACAAAAAGCGCCGTCGAGGAGGGCGGAGAAGGAAGGGGAGGAGAGGAGAGAAAAAAGAAGACGACGTTGGCGGGAAGGGATTAGAAGAAGGGTGCGGGAGGGGGTAAAGGTAAACAGAGCGTCACGGACGGAGTGTGAGAGAGACAGCGAGAGGGAGGGATGGAGACGGTTGATCCCAAGGTCCCTCGAGGGCCACACACACACACACACACACACACACACACACACACACACACACACACACACACACACAGCGCCACGCCGGATGCTGGGAGCAGCGGAGACGCAGTACGACGCTCCACTTGCTTAACTTTTCGCGCGGATTTTTCTTCCCCTCGTTTCTCTTTGCGGGTGATTCGGCACCGCCGTTTTCCGTCGAGGTCGGATGGCGGTCGTCTACTGACGGTCCCCACCGAGGCCGAGGCTCCCATGGGGGCTCACCTGCTCCGCGATAGGGCCCCAAGTCATGGCCCAGCCCGGCCGACACTGCGGCCACTTTGGGTAAATAAGGGACCGGTGATCTCACGGCCCCGGTCCACCCCCAGGCCGCCGCCCTGCCAGCAGCAACCTCCGCGCCGACACGTGTGATCAGTGCCAGTAACCTCCGCGCCCATGCCCCTCCCCCCGTCCCCCATCCCCTCCTCTCCGCGGCCCCGAGCGGCGGCGGCGCGTCGCCTTGCTGTGCCGCACCGCGCCGAGCCGCACCGCGCCGCACCGCGTGCCGTACCGCGACCCGTATTGATTGGGCCGAGCTATGACGTCATGGAGCGCGGCGCAACGCGGCACTGTACGCAGCCAGGGGGCGCCCCCCACCTTAGGCCCGCCGCCACCCCCACCAACCCCACCCCCACGCGTACCGACCTCCATCCCTGCGGGGCGGGGCGAGCCCTGCGGGGTCCACGCCATTCGCATCTCTTTCATATCTCGGGCTATCTCGCTCGCTCCCTCTTCCTCTTCTTGCTGCCGTTGTCTCTACGCCACAGTCTCATCTCTCTGTCTCTGTGTCTCTGTCTGTCTGTCTGTCTGTCTATCTCTGTCTCTCTCTCTCTCTCTCTCTCTCTCTCTCTCTCTCTCTCTCTCTCTCTCTCTCTCTCTCTCTCTCTCTCTCTCTCTCTCTCTCTCTCTCTCTCTCTCTCTCTCTCTCTCTCTCTCTCTCTCTCTCTCTCTCTCTCTCTCTCTCTCTCTCTCTCTCTCTCTCTCTAACGCATACACGCCTGTCCCCGCTGCGGCGAGTATTACCTCTCTGTCTTTCACGTACGACCCCAGCCCAGCCGCCAGCCGCGCCAAGGCTGGGGAGTAAGGGTCTGGCTGTCTCTCCTGGCTGCAGTGGTGAGGCCGAGCCGGTGATGCCGCGCCGGGGCCGGGGCTTGGTAGGGCAGGAAGTGGAGGCCACTGAGCAGCCGACACAGCTGCTTCCCTCCCCCCCCCCCTCCCCCGTCCGGCCTCACCGCGTCCACTTGCGTTATTCTCTCGACTTTGAAAGTGTCTCGCCAGAAGGGAAACGAAATGGGCCGAAAGGCACTCAACTGCCCTCCACAACGGACCGCCCCGGCTGTCCCTGTGTAGGGTGCAGGGCGGCACAGGGCTGACGAGAGCGAAGGGAAGCGGCACAAAATGTGACCCGACCCCGCCACCTTTGATGCCCCAGAGGCCCCTGAGGCCCCTGAGGCCCCTGAGGCCCCTGAGGCCCCTGAGGCCCCTGAGGCCCCTGAGGCCCCTGAGGCCCCTGAGGCCCCTGAGGCCCCTGAGGCCCCTGAGGCCCCTGAGGCCCCTGAGGCCCCTGAGGCCCCTGAGGCCCCTGAGGCCCCTGAGGCCCCTGAGGCCCCTGAGGCCCCTGAGGCCCCTGAGGCCCCTGAGGCCCCTGAGGCCCTTGAGGCCCCTGAGGCCCCTGAGGCTCCTGAGGCCCCTGAGGCCCCTGAGGCCCTTGAGGCCCCTGAGGCCCCTGAGGCCCTTGAGGCCCCTTGAGGCCCCTGAGGCCCCTGAGGCCCCAGGCGCGTATTTAGGAGGGGGGGGGGGTCAAGGGGTCGTGACCCCCCCCCCCCCCCCAAAAGCCCTCGGCGCCCGAAGGGTACCGCTCGGAAGGTAGGCAACCCACATGACATTCAGCCTGTAAGTACGCAAAAAGCGCGACGTGACCCCCCCCCTAAACCGAAATCCTGCGTACGCGCATGTGAGGCCCCTGAGAACCCTGAGGCCACTGAGGCCACTGAGGTAGAGAGACTCTCTACACTGAGGCCTCTGAGAACCCTGAGGACCCTGAGGACCCTGAGGACCCTGAGGACCCTGAGGACAGCCGATACACTGAGAAAAATCTTTGGCTCCTGGACCAAAGGGTTGTTTTGTGCGTTCCACCTGGACCCTACATCTGAAACGTTTAATCCGTAGGTCTTAACTCTGTAGACGCGGGAGCAAAACTCTAGACACAGGCGTTATTTGTTTAGTGCCTGGCGCTAATCGTTTAGTGCGTTCCTAGACTTTCGGCCTGGGGACTAAACGTCCTGTGCCCACAGCCAAAATTTTTCTCAGTGTAGTGCGGCCGCGGCTCGCTTGGGGATTATCTGTTAGTGCGCGCGGAATTGTTGCGAAAAGAAACCCGCCCGCTATGCTTCCGTGAATTCGCTGCTGCATGTACCCGAATCAACTATTCATGGGGCACACGTTACGCTCGGGACGCCATGTGCTCATGGCCGGGCCCTTATGGCTGTCTTTATGGCGTTTTCATCAGGGCCGTGTGCGCGAGCGGCGAAGCGCCACCTGCCGGCGGCCAACCTGCTGCCCAGCGGTGCCGATCCCTGCAGCCTGCTGTGTGGCCCTCGTGCAGGGCGCGTGTGACACAGCAGGTAGGTTCATTTGTCAGTGCTATCGGGCAGAGAGAGAGGGAGAGAGAGAGAGAGAGAGAGAGAGAGAGAGAGAGAGAGAGAGAGAGAGAGAGAGAGAGAGAGAGAGTGTGTGTGTGTGTGTTAGAGAGGGGGGATGAGTTGGAGTGAGAGCGAGAAGGACAGAGCTACCAACTCACAGACAGCCGGGGAGATTAATAAAGGTCATTAATATTTGCCTGGTGGAACATGCGGCGGGCAGCAGCAGCAGCAGCAGCAGCAGCAGACGATGATGATGGGAGTTGCGAACAGAGTCAGGCCGTCAGAGGGCGGTGCGGTATGAATGCGAATGTGAATACGAAACAGGAAGAAGCAAGGCGGAGTGCGAAGGGAGAGGTTGAGCGCTGCCAGTGAATAATTGAACGTGCATTCAGCGGACGCTTCCTCTCCTTTCACGCGATGAGCGGCGGGGAAACACAGCGAGGTACACTGTGAGAGGCACACTGTGTGAGGCAGGCCGGGTGAGACACACTGTGTGAGGCAGGCGTGTGAGACACAGCGTATGAGGCAGGCAGGGTGAGACAAACTGTGTGAGGCAGGCCGTGTGAGACACCCTGTGTGAGGCAGGCCAAGTGAGGCACACTGTGTGAGGCAGGCGTGTGAGGTACACACTGTATGAGGCAGGTCGGGGTGAGACAAACCGTGTGAGGCAGGCCGGGTGAGACACACACTGTGTGAGGCAGGCGTGCGAGACACACTGTAAGAGGCAGGTCGGGGTGAGACACACTGTATGATGCAGGTCGGGGTGAGACACACACTGTGTGAGGCAGGCCGGGTGAGACGCACTGTATGAGGCAGGCTGCACGAGGCACCCTGCAGAGACCCAGCGGTCCCACCCTGTTCCCAAGGTGATACAGGGTGGGGGATGTGAGTGCACCACTGGCACAGTGTCGCCACAGGCCGGCACGGCGCACGCACAGACACGGTCCCGACCCTCAGCCCGGCTCTTGGCCCAGCCGAGTTCCGATGGGGTTCTCACTCGAGGCGAGTCGAGGTGAGGGCTTTCGCAGAGACCACTTCCACGACCGCCACCACCTCGGAACTGCCGGAGCGCCGGGTGTGTTTCCAGCCGCGCTTCCAGCAACTCCAGCTCCAGCAGCTACCGGAGCAGGCTCATTCAGGTGAGAGCCTCTGGTGCCGTTGCATCCCCCTCTCCCCGCCCCACATCCCGCCGGCGAGTGCTGCAGTCGTGTTCTGCGGGGATAAATGGCCCGTCCTGACGACTCGGGGAGAACTCTGGCGCACGTGTTAGTGGTGGAAAGAGACCGATTTATTTAAGCGATGCTTGGGAGCGGGAGCGGAGGAGAGGGGCGCCGGACTTGCGCCGGCACCACCTAGGACAGCCCTGCCCTGCCTTGCCCTGCCCCGATACGTGTCGATGCGTCCGAAGAACAAAGCGCGATCTCCTTGCGCGACGCTCAACAAAGCGCGAAGTGTTTCAGGGTCGTGTCAACAAGGTCCGATGTCTCGTCGGGCTCCTCCACGCCCCTCACCATCCGAACACAGGCGATGGGCGAGGAGGAGCCCGATGAGACATCGGACCTTGTTGACGGCGACCCTAAAACACTTCGCGCTTTGTTGAGCGTCGCGCAAGGAGATCGCGCTTTGTTCTTAGGACGCATCGAGTGCACTGTCCAAGGAGTTGTTCGTTGGTTTCGGCCGTGCGCGTTGTGGCGGTCGGCGGTGCTGGATCCGTACCCACGGCAGCACCACAACGCGGGCTGCACCGGGCGGTCTTCAAAGAGCACACGAACTGGAGGGAAACGCGGTGTGGGGAGAGTAGTGCCGCGGCTCGCTACAAAACAATAGCGGCAAGAGGGACGCGAGTGGCGCACACAGGGGGGAGGGGCGGGGTGCAGCTCCCACCCGCAGGAGTGGAGGTCTCCATCCCTGCAGGGCCTGCGGAAACGTCCTGGCACTCCATCTCCGGTGGCAGTCAACGTAGCCATTGACTTGCTCTGTGAGGCTCCGTGAGGCCCGGGGCTGCCGGGGCCCGCTCAGGCTGCTGCGGTGCGGGGATGGTACTGTGGGGTGGCGTATTGCGCAGCGCGTATAAACCGCGAACATTGACAGCAGGGAGGGGAGGGGGGCGGCAGTGGTGGTGGCCAAACTGCGTGGACACCGAAAGCGTTGTTCCTCTCGAGGCCGCTGCATGGCTTCGATAAGGCCAACACTAGAGAGGAGGGGGGGGGGGTAGCACTGCGGGTGGACAAAGTCCGTGACTCCCAGATCCATCAAACGCCGCGGGGCCGAGCCCGGCAGCGCCCGCAGCAGCGCCCGCAGCAGCGCCCGCAGCAGCGCCCGCAGCAGCGCCCGCAGCAGCGCCCGCAGCAGCGCCCGCAGCAGCGCGCCCGCAGCAGCGCCCGCAGCAGCGCCCGCAGCAGCGCCCGCAGCAGCGCCCGCAGCAGCGCCCGCAGCAGCGCCCGCAGCAGCGCCCGCAGCAGCGCCCGCAGCAGCGCCGCAGCAGCGCCCGCAGCAGCGCCCGCAGCAGCGCCCGCAGCAGCGCCCGCAGCAGCGCCCGCAGCAGCGCCCGCAGCAGCGCCCGCAGCAGCGCAGCAGCGCAGCAGCGCCCGCAGCAGCGCCCGCAGCAGCGCCCGCAGCAGCGCCCGCAGCAGCGCCCGCAGCAGCGCCCGCAGCAGCGCCCGCAGCAGCGCCCGCAGCAGCGCCCGCAGCAGCGCCCGCAGCAGCGCCCGCAGCAGCGCCCGCAGCAGCGCCCGCAGCAGCGCCCGCAGCAGCGCCCGCAGCAGCGCCCGCAGCAGCGCCCGCAGCAGCGCCCGCAGCAGCGCCCGCAGCAGCACCCGCAGCAGCGCCCGCAGCAGCGCCCGCAGCAGCGCCCGCAGCAGCGCCCGCAGCCGAGGCAGGACGATGATGACAGATCGCCGCCTCCCGATCAGGTTGGCGGTGAGGTCCCGGGGGAGTGTTCCCGTTCCCGGCATCGATCCTCGCTCACCTGGGCCATGCGTGCAGAGCAGCGCGCCCCTCGTCGACAAATACACCCTGAAGTGACACATCTCGTCACGACACGCACTATTCGCGCTTAACATTTCGTGCTGTCGGCGCAGATCGGCAGCGGGGTGTTGTGTGCCGAAATAGATCCCCAAATAGGGCCGCAGCTCACTGAGGGTGGCGGAGGGGGCCGAAGAGCCTCGAAGGGACCCGAAGGGACCCGAAGGGACCCGAAACACGACTCTGCGCCGCCACGGTGCCGCGCCAGCCAACACGACGCGCTGGCCAGTGTCCGACTGTGTCCGGGACTGTGTCCGGGACTGTGTCCGGGACTGTGTCCCTGTGGGCGGCATCATATGACGACCCCTGCGGTCCACGCGGCGCTATAAAAGTGATATCCCCGGCTGGCCGGCCGGCCGCGCTGGGCCGATTTATATTCACAGAGAAAATGCGGCGGAATAAACGCGCTTGGTCCGGTCCGGTCGGGGACTGAGCGGAGCTGGCCGGGGCTGGGGACGGGGTGGGCGTATGCAGCAGGCACACGACACTTGTCCTTTGGCCGCGCAGCGTGCATTGTCCCGTCCCATTGTACATTGTTCCGACAACGGTCAACCCCACCCGGGCCGGCCCCGACGGCTCGGCTCCACTCCACTTGCAGCTCCGCTGCCTCCACTGCCCCCGCTGGGGCCGCGGCCCGGCCGTCTGCGGGGGCTGTCTGCTTGTCACCGCTTAGCCCCGCTTACGCCCCCTTCTCGTTCCCCCGGCCGCGGGGACCCAGCCTGCGCCAAGCCGTCGCAGCATCTTTGTTCTCGAAACGACGCGAGACGAGTGGCCCGACGGGCCCAGCGGGGGAGTGGTGGCCGAGGCCGCCCCGGCACCTAACCTCACTTAGCATGTTTGAAAGTTTTCATTTTTATTTTGTAAACTGTCAGACACTGAGGCTGAGAGAGCCGGCATCATGATAAATTTTGGAAATCTTGAAACCTTGCTGTTTTCCGTTATTGAAGATTTTTTTATTAAGGTTTTGAAAAGGGGGCATCAGGACTTTATTGTTCACAGGAAACGCGTAATGTGGCCACGATGGGACCTCCACCTAACTCCCTCATTTTCCATCAGCAAAGGTCATGTGAGCCCATTTTTAAATTCCTGGCGCCATTCCGGTTCTAGCCACGAGGTCAGGTCTCAGATCTCAAATTTCATGGCAAGTTTTCAAATTGGCCTCTTCTCCAAGTCCCTTAACCTCCCAAATTATGTCACGACTCCATCATTCTGAGCGAACCCGAACCTGTTACCCTACGACAAGCTGGCGGCGTCCTGTGACACCGGACCGCAACGGAGGTCAGGGCGCGCCACTAGCGGAGCCCCGGAGCCCCGCACCAATCAGAAGCAAGACAGACATCAGTCTGGTGATGGCGCTGTAACCAGAGCGGCCCCATCAACAAACCTCGGCAGGTCCCGGACCACGACGGCCCTCCCCCCGTCATCAGCGGGGAGGGGACGTCCCCGTCGGTGGCCCTGTCGACCCCACCGGCCCCGTCGGCCCTCTGCCTCATCAGCACTCGACGCCGCGTCGCTCCAACGTCGCCTTTCATGGCTTTTCATCAGCATCCCCAGCTCCCCTTCATCTCGCCGCACTGTATAGTTTTCGTAGCTTATTACGCCATCGTTACTCCTCCGACTTTGGCACGCTCTGCGGACGCCCCAGCTTCAAATTCCATATGAAAAAATGCTATGGAAATTTGAGGTATGGATTTGATTTTCCATAGTGGACAAAATCCAGCTGGAATTTGGAACATATTTACATCTGGAAATTAAAAACCCATTATGGATATTGAAATCCATTATCGAAATTGTCCATACGGATTTCACTGCATCCCTGTGTGAAATCCATAAGCGGGATTTGGATTTTGGAATTTCCTATACTGGAAAGTAGCTGGAGATGGAAAAAAATTTCAGTCTCTGCGAAACTACACACTTTCAGTATCACTCCAAGTCACTTCTTATGCACGTCAAAACCGAGCCTGTTCCAAATCTGCTGTCAGATTTTCACTATCTCCTTTCGTTCTCGAGATACCCGATTTTAGGTCACCGATTTCGGCGAAATTAAAATGGCCTTAGTAATTTTGTGCAGAGATGCTACAAACCAAATTTCGATCCATTATTACAAGAACTTTGGATTTTATATGAAGTTGAATTTGGAATAGAATGTGGAATCCAGATGGATTTATTATTTTCGGTATGGAAAATACTGTATGGAATCGAAGCTTTTTTCACACCCCTTTTCCAGATGGAAATATGTTTTCCATTGTGGGAAATTATTTCTACTCCGGAAAATTTCCACAATGAAAAAAGAGGCCTTGTAGAAACCAAATTTTCCAGATGGAAATCTTTTTCCATTGTGGACCATTGAATCCATCTGGAATTTTCAAAACCCATCTGGAAATAGGAAACCCATCTGGAAAACAGAAAATCCAGATGGAAATTGCCAAAACTCCATGTGGAATTTAAGCTGGGCGTTTGTTACTGCGGCTGGGCTGACCTGGCGTCCCCGCCTCACAGTGGCGGTTTAACTGCTCCATCACAGGGGGGGCGATCCTGAAAAATTTCAGGTGTTTGCCTACCTTTCAGGCGGAGCGCCGGCCGGCTGCTGATCTCACAGGGCGGCCGATCGCCCTCCCCGCCCCCCCCCCCCCTTAAACCGCCACTGCCGCCGCATTTCGGCCCGGCCCGGGAGCCCTCCGAGGCCGCCGCCATCGCCGCGCCGTGTGTGTCGCCTGCCATTTCGCATGCAGGCTGACCTTATATACAAAAGGCTTTGTCTGCAGATAAGGTCGGGTTAGGTGAGGCACTGCGGCAGGGCAGGGCGATGCCGTGTGAGGCCCGGGCGGGTTAAAAGGTTGCGGTGCTGTACGTCGTGCACGTACTACGCACGGGGCGGGGCGCCCGGGGCAGCCCGGGGCTGCCAGCTCAGTGCCAAAGGCTTGGGATTTTCACGGCAATATTCGCGATTCCTGAACGCTCTCACAATCGAACATGCTCACGGATTGCGGGAAAAGAGAACTTGCCGTAGAGATATGAGAAACACCATAACGTATACTGATGTTTTGTAACTGTAGACTCCCCTGAGACCGCCACCAGGGACGAGGGGGGGGGGGGGGGAAGATGAGAAACTCAACTGCCGCACCTCCAAACGAGACTTCGCCGCTGCGCGTGCGCAGTGCCCCTAGACGAAAAACAACATCATTTACCTGCTAATCGACACGATAATCACCACGTCATCTCCACGTCTCAGCAGCAGCAGCAGCAGCAGCGCAGGTGCATGCAGCAGCAGCGGCGGCAGCGCAGGGCGCAAACGAGTTTACAGGGCTGCTCAGTCTGCTCAATTATTTCCCGGCGCGGAAGGTTATGACGTCATGGTCTCCCTCAGCCCTCCCCCTCCCCTCCCCGCCTCGGCTCACCTGGCTGATGGGTTCCGCTGGATCCCTGTTGAGCAGCGCAGCCCTCGGCGCAGCCAGCGGGAGCGAGCGCAGCACCCCCACCTACCCCTCCACCCTCCTGCCCCTCCACCCTTCTGCCCCTCCACCCTCCTCCCCGGACTCGCAGCACCCACCAGCTGCAGCAGCCAGCGGAACCTAAAGGGCAAGTGTCGGCCAGGCCAGGGAGCTTGGCCCGACTCCGACCCGGCTGGGCCCGAGGCTGCTTCCGAACACTCGCCGCATCCCCCTGGCGAGGCAGAGGGGTGCGGCTGGCGGATCTAGCACCGCTTTCCGGAAGCAGACCTGCTGCCTCTGCGCGCGCTCTCTCTAAGCGCCCGTAGGGATTTACGGGCGGAAAACGAGGGAGATGCTGAGGAGAGGGGGAACCTTCACGGGCCTCGGAGGAGGGGATCTGAACAGGTTGGAGATGTTGCATTTTCTTCGAGAGTCGGTACCACTGCAACTCGGAAATCAACCGCAAACACCCACCGATGCCTTGTTGCGCGTCCAAACGCGAGATTTATTGCCGTGGCCTCTCGTACGAGGTGGATTAGTGTACTTTGGATACAAGAGTTTCGCGTGTGTGCGAGCATGGTCATAAGTCTCCTTGTCAAACTGTGCCTGAAGGGAACAAGCGTTCCGCCAAGATTTGGCGATAAGATACGGGGACAGAAAAGGGTCGGTAAAGTGTAGAGCCAAAACTGTAATGAATGGGTCTGGCCTACGCAACAAGCCAGAGAGTGGCAATTAGAAAGAGTTCAGTCATTCGTCAAACTCCATATTATACTGTATGATTCGAAAAGTATACCAAAGCAGTAGAAAAAAGCACGTCAACCCACATATTTTCCTCACAATCGCTTCAGGGATAAATCGATGACGAAACAGTCCCTCCAAAACTGTTTTGCAGAATCTGTCATTGCAACTGATAAGTGTGGATTTGAGAACAATTTGTTCTGACGATGGTCAACATGACAAAAATGTTAGCAATTTTTTTTTTCGAAATCACTCAATTTAACTTAGTTTCCTTTGTCTGTTTGCAGGACTGGCGGCGGCAGCATGCTTGGGGATGTCAACATTTCTGCCATCTTAGATTCTTTCAGTGTTAGTTATGACAAAAGAGTAAGGCCGAATTATGGAGGTGAGTTCAATTTATTTTTTTCTATAACTATAGTGAATGCTATGATCAGACGAAAGCAGTGGTTTCAACCGCTGCTTTTGCGCCAGATTTGCAGCCTGTGGTCACTGACGCGATTCGTGGATGCTCGTGGTGATTTTCACTACGGCTGGTGTTTAAAGCGGTTCTTGGAGGCCTTAACGTAACGCGATCGTGGATATTTCGGGTCAGTGTGACACAAACGCAGTCTGGCACAAAAGCTAAGCGAGAGCAACACTGACTTTAGTCGGACGAGTCCTCGCATCATTTTAAATGTTGATGTATTTTCTACATGTTAGTTCATAAGTAATTAAAAGCCGCAGTGAGTTTTTCCAGTCACACACTGAACCAAATAGTAACGTTTTCTTAAAGAATTTCAATTCGTTTGACGATACGTGCTGCGTGGGAGTTGGAGGGCATTCTTTCACCCCAACTGAGAAGCAGTGCCGATCGTACTCTCGGAACCTCCCGCGCAGACGCGTGCTCTCTCAGGAGCCCTTGCCAACTCAGCCATTTGATACATGTTCGCCAGTGCCAATAAAACAACACGCGGGACGTTCCGCTGGCCCCATTCAGAAAATGATCCGGATTCCGTTTTAAAGGGCGCGATAGCGAGGGAATACCAAATGTGTCCTGCTCTCCTAACGGGGGAGGGCAGCCGAGCCGGGCCGAGTCGCCCATGTCACATCTTAATGTTTTGGCTCGACCCCAAAGCCTTTCGCCCTAGCGAAGCCTACCAATCAGAGCGCCATTAGCGAAACCTAATTCTAGATCCCGCCCCCCGCCCCGCCCCGCCCTGCCGCGCCCCGCTCCGTTGCTTGTCCCTGCCCGAGTGGCCCACGGCGGCGGCGCGTCCGAAACAGCCATTTGTAGTCGCCATGTCCGCGCGCACGCAGCCCGCCGGAGGAGAGGTTCGGCGCTGGGCCTTTGAGACGCCAAAGCAGGGCAGATCAGGGCGCGTATCGCCCTGTGGCGGTGGCGGTATGCCCTGGTGCCCGGCCGACCCCCGACCCCGGGAGCCTGCGGACGCCGGCGCGAGGCCTCGGCCATTTCCGAGATGGATTTGAAAGGGCCAGAGGCTTCACAGAAAGCTCCGCAGGGCTGTCGAAATCTATTAAGGGCTTACGCAACCCCTAAACCCTGTTCGGGGAGGACCGCGCCAGCCGACGGCTGGCCGTGCGGACACGGGGCGGACCCAGGAAGGAACGGTGTTCACCTAATCAGTTGACTCCAACCCGGCCGGTGGAGGCCGGCGGGGAGGCTGTCGCCGCGAAGCCGAGTTACTAGCTGCCCCGATGGAGGCCTCGGAGGCCCCGCTGCAGCCCACCACAGCCTCGGCGGCCTCGGCCACAGAGGAATCCGACGGTGCCGCCCATGGCGACCTCTCCCCCTCTCCCCACAAACCTCACAGCCCAGCACCGTAGCCATAGCCAGCACCACATTCCAGCCATAGCCAGCATGGCCGCTGCCACGGCCTGCTATTCTATGGCCCCCGCGCCCCCCGCGCCCCCCACGTCCCCCGCCTCTCACCGCGCCCCGCCACGCCCCGCCTGGCAGTGAGAACCAGCCTGAAAATACTAGCCGTGGCAAACCTCCACGCCCCCGCCCCCCCCCCCCCCCCCCTCTCCATCCCTTCCACTGATAGGTCCTCTGTGGCGCTCCGGTTCGCAGCAGCAGCCAAGGTTCCCCGCACACACACACACACACACACACACACACACACACACACACACACACACACACACACAGTGCGAACAACGTCCATCATCAAGCGGGAGGATATAGGCAGTGCGGGAGAGGTGGGTGAGAGGTGAGGGGGGTGGGAGGATGGAGGGGGGATGGAGGGGGGGGGGGCTTACCGATGATGTTTGATGAAAGACTCCCGCAAATTGCTCATGCCGCCGGCACCCGGAGAGTCCCCCCCCCCCCCCCCCCCCCTACGAGCTCGGAGTCCGCGGACCTGCGGATCCTGTTTGTATGTGCGTTTGTGTGTGTGTGTGTGTGTGTGTGTGCGTGTGTGTGTGCGCTGCTCTCGGTCAGCACGCGGTGCGGTGGCGGTCATGCCGGCGGCGCTATGCAGGGCACCAGGTAGCGTGCCCCCTCTCCGCCTCTAACCCTCTCATCGCATAGGGCACACGAAAGGGCTGCGTCCACGCTATGGTCGGCGTGCCGCCTGCTGGAGTGCCTACTGGATGGAGGGCAGCTTGGTGGGGGAAGTGGAAGAGGTGGGGGGGGGGAGGCTGGTAATGACCGGTTACCGGCTTCTCACTTATTATGTGCGCAATGTACGGCTGCGGGCAAAGGGGGTTGGTGTAAGTGGCTGAGGATTGGAGCGAGAAGAGAATGACCGTGTTGGCGGGTGGTGGTGCGGGTCATACTTCGCCCCCCTCCCCCCTCCCCCCTCCACCTCGCCACTCCTCTACCGACCAAGAGGACTCTGCACACCGACCCGACCCGGGCAGGGAAGGAGCAGCGGCGGTAGCAGACGACATGCAAGCCACTCGGCGGAGCGGGGCGGGTAAAAGACGGCCGCACACGGGCCGGTGGCCGGTGCCCCGCCGCAAAGAGGAAGACGCACTGCATGTGTGAGCACGGGCAGCAAGGGGTGCGCCGGGCGCGGCGCTGAGCACGGCCAGCCACCCCAGTACCGCAGCGCGCAGGGGGGCAGCAGGGTGAGGGTGTGTGCGCGGCGGCCGGGTGCGGGCGGGCCGCGCAGGGGGCCAGGTCGATGGGGGAGGGGTAGGGGAGGGGGTGACGGGGAGCAGTTGAGAACTGCAAACTGGCTTCCGTGCACTTCCGTGCTGTTTGGCCGGCGCGGACGTGTGCCTCCGGCGTGGTCTTCCCTGCCTGGCGACCTGCCTACCTGCCTGCCTGCCTGCCTGCCTGCCTGCCTGCCTGCCTGCCTGCCTGCCTGCGGCTGACTGGGCTGCTCCTTATGCCTGCAGCTCTTCCGTGTAGCACTATGAAGCCAGTGTATGGCCGGGAGCGCAGGGCCGGCAGGGCCGCGGGGCCGCGCTCCTCCTCGCTTATCATTCCCCGTGACACCCGGATTGTGTCTGCGCCCCTCTCGTCCCTGCCGTTCACCTCCCCGTTTCGAAAATGAGGGAAAACTGACAGTTCCGTTCGCCAGGCTCCCGCCTCTCCACTCATATTTTTCTTCTTTCTCCCGGTGGGGTGCGGGCCAAGGCGAGTTTTGAAATAATTGATTATCCTTCTCAGGCGGGTGACAAAAGGAAAACTGGAACACGAGAATTGTTAATTAATTCATTAGGCGGCCACCCCCAACCCTTGGAGGGACAGAGAAGAGCGTGGGAGGGAGGGGGAGGGGGGGGGCAGGTGTGGAGGAAAGGAACGCAGCTGTGATCGGTCGGACCCAGCCGCCGGGGACCGACAGGAACGACAGTTGAAGAAAAGCAAGAGCGACGCCCAGCGCCCAGCTGCACGGCGGCGGCGGAGAGCGCCTGTGATGACGAGGGTAGGCCAGCCCGCACCACATCCGTGCACGCAGTCGTTGAGATTGCCTACCCACCGGGCGCTATGAGCCAAAAGGTAGTCAGGCTGGAGCCGGGACCGTGGAAGCAGGTCATTATGCTCTGGGTGTGAGTGAAAATTAGCCGGCCAGAAAGGGGGAGACGGCGTGAGAGAAAGGAAGGGGAGGGAAAGGGGGAGGGGGGTCGCTTTCGGATAGAAAGGGGGTTGGTGTGTGTGTGTGTGTGTGGTCGTGTGCGTGTGTGCAGAGGAACTGGGAGGCTGCCGCGAGAGGGGGTGGTATCGATTGAGGCAGGTGTGCTATAAATACGACTGGAGGGGACGTAGTATAGTATATACCCAGACGGCTAGTGAGGGAGACCGAGAGAATAGGGGTCGAGAGGGAGAGAGAGCGACAGCGTTCAGGAGGATGAAGGGAGGATCCACACACACACACACACACACACACAGAGTCTGCTTCTTCCGCTTCGCCCACATCATCTCCTGCTGGGTGCTCGCGACAGGCACGATCCCCTGATCCCTTCTTCCTGGACGTCTAAAGAGGGAGAGAGAAAGGGGGGGGGGGGGGATGGAGAGAGATGAGAGAGAGAGAGAGAAAGATTCATGATGTGGGACCTGTGCGGTTAGGAGCGAGTGAGATAGCAGCTGCAGAGCCCCGGCCAAGATCTCCCACCTAATCCACGTCAGTCCGTCCGGTCCGGCCCCGGCGGCCCGGCGGCCCCGGCCAGCGCCCTGTAATGAAGCCTCCAAGCGAGCGTGCGCAGCGGCTGCAGGGCCAGACGGCCGCCCACCGCGACCCCCGCGCCGCCCCCCGCGCCGCCCCCAGCTGTCCGTCCCCTCCCCGCACCTAAACCTGCAATGAACTACTTCTGTCGACTTGCCCCCCTTCAGAAAAGGCTGCTTGCTTTATTTCTCGCGCTGCAAAACGCGAATGCCGCCGTCAAACTCGGCTCCGCTCTTGACATGCAACTGCTCGCCCCGTACAATCACACGTCGCTGGCGGGGCGGGGGGCGCGGGCCGGGGTGGGGTGGGCGCGGGCCGGGAGTGTTGACGGCAACAGGAAATGTTATCCGAGGCAGCCCACACACCGCTCTTCACCTCAGGGTCATGCGAGCCCGGGCCGGGCCATGCGCTGTCAGTCATAGCTCAAACGTCTCGCAGGGCAGGGCAGGGCAGGGCAGGGCAGGGCAGGGCAGGGCAGGGCAGGGCCGGGCCGGGCCGGGCCGGGCTCCACTCACCTGGAGCGGCGGAGCGGACGCTAGGGCTGGGCGGTTTTTTTTTTAACTCATTATTTAAAATATTGATATTGGACCCAATATCAATTATTGGTATTGAAATATTGAGATATTGAAATATTGAAGTACATTAAACGCTCGTTTTTTAAAACCCTGTCAATAGGGAGTAAATTGAAACAAAAATACAGAAATATGTTTGCTTCACATTCTTTTGCACTGTAATTTTACAATATTAAAACTATACAGCTGGTGCCGTTGCTCATGCGCTGCGCCTCAACGTAGCGTCGCTGCACTGCGACCCGTAGGGACGTAGAATCGTTTCGACCGTTGAATTTACCCGTGACTAGCTTAATATAACTACCTGACTCGACATTAGAATAGTGACCCTTAATATCAAATAATGAAATATTGGTTCAATATCGTTCACTATGAAATATTGAGATATTGAAATTTTTGTCAATATCGGATATTGATATTGGTCATTTCAATATGTTGATATTGAAACTTCAATATAAAAAATACTGAAATTGCAGTCAATATATTGAAAAACCGCCCAGCCCTAGCGGGCGCACAGCGGAGGTGGAGCAGCTCGGCCTCGGCAGGTCGCGCCGCCCTCACAGCTGCGGCGGGCCTGTCGGGCCGGCAGGGCGGGGCGGGGCGGGGCGGCCCCACGGGGCCCGGCAGCACGAGCCGCAAGCCCCGCCCGGCACGGCTCCCCAGCTCCACGGCTCGCCAAGCCCACTCGAGTTTTGTAGCTGCTGTCCGCATTTCATCAAAATTTCAAATGAGCGGAGAGCCGTTTACTCTCTGCTCTGCTCGCGCCGAACCCCCCTCGCTTCCTTCCGTCTTTTCTTCCATCCCTTCCCTACCCTCTCTCTCTGCTTCTCTCCCCCCCTCTCTCTCTCTCTCTCTCTCTCTCTCTCTCTCTCTCTCTCTCTCTCTCTCTCTCTCTCTCTCTCTCTCTCTCTCTCTCTCTCTCTCTCTCTCTCTCTCTCTCTCTCTCTCTCTCTCTCTCTCTCTCTCTCTCTCTCTCTCTCTCTCTCTCTCTCTCTCTCTCTCTCTCTCTCTCTCTCTCTCTCTCTCTCTCTCTCTCTCTCTCTCTCTCTCTCTCTCTCTCTCTCTCTCTCTCTCTCTCTCTCTCTCTCTCTCTCTCTCTCTCTCTCTCTCTCTCTCTCTCTCTATCTCCCACGGTCGGACGGAGAGATGAAGACCGCGCCGCCTCTTTGCCGGCCGCCATCCCGTTCGTTCTCACCCCAGTGCCCTTACACATATTTACCGCCTCGTAAAAGAAAGACAAGATCATACGCCGCGCTGCCGGACAGCCGCAGGGCCGAATTTTGCGACGCTAGTTGAGGCCGGATCCTCCTCTGCGCGGCGCGCCTGCAAGTCGTCCCTCTCTCTTGGCACGAGCCCGGCGTGACGACGTGCGAGAGAGACGGAAAAGCAAAGAAACGGGCGGGAGGGGCGAGTCATGACTGTGCTGCTGTCTGCACTGATTACGCGGACCTACTTGCATCTCACGACGCAGCACCCCCACCTCTCTCTCTCTCTCTCTCTCTCTCTCTCTCTCTCTCTCTCTCTCTCTCTCTCTCTCTCTCTCTCTCTCTCTCTCTCTCTCTCTCTCTCTCTCTCTCTCTCTCTCTCTCTCTCCCTCTCCCTCTCTCTCACTCTCTCTCTGTCGTACACAACGGCAGTGACACGGCAGCGGCTGCTTGAAAGGAGGGGGAGCTGCTGGTGAGGGCGAGGTGGGAGGTGAAAGGGGTGCATCCATTTGTGAAAGTAGATCCGACAGCGTTCCATCAGTAGCAGCCAAGATCAAAAGCAGCATCACCAGCAAAAAAGGAGAGACCATGAGACGTTGCACGAAATAAAGGTTGGGGGAGGTGGGAGGGGGATGGGGCGTCAGCCTACCCCAGCTAGAGCACCAGCACCGCCCGCGGACACGGACAATGGTGGGCCGACGCGTTTTGTTTTAATTCCGGGTGTTGCCGTGTTGTCGGATTCGGGTCGAAGCCGGCCGTCAATCCTAGCGGCCGCTGCTGTGTGTGCGGACAGCACGGCACGGCACGCCACGGCACGCCACGGCACGCCACGGCACGCCACGGCACGCCACGGCACGCAACGGCACGCCACGCCAAGGCACGGCACGGCCTCTTCCAGTCGGCGAGCAAACACTGTGTGCAACCAACACCGAGGCAAACAAAGCGGCCTCACGGCAGACAGCACCACGCCGCTGCGGGGGGTCGCCGGAGCCGAAGGGTCATTCCAAGCACACTAAATGTAAACGTACCAATTTGCACATGACAGAATTGTGCAGTTGGGGTTTTAGGTACAAACTTTAACCTAATTAAGTACGATTTTGTACATCACGATGTGCTAATTTGCGCATAATAATATGTATGCACAATTCTGTACATGGTTATTAAGAAATTTCTAGAATAACATTTAGAGTGAGTGTGAAACGAACCACCGTAACGCGCCGCGTACAGCTGCGCGCGGCCTTCTTCAGCGCCTGTGGGTGCTAGGATAGGCCAGCCCGCACGACACGCGAGCGTGTGCAAGTCGTGGTTGCCTACGCGGCAGGCGCTACACAAGCCTAGACTGACCAGATATTCGGTTTGCCAATGTCAGTGAAGGCATTTTGGCGATGACGGAGCTAATTTATGGATGACCCCGCCAGTTTGGATGATTTTACATCAATCTTCCCCTCATTGCCTTGATAACCAGGCTTAGTCACTGTTTTTTTTAAAATGTAAAATTCTCATAAATTAGATGCCATCTGGGTCATAAACTTTGAACGTGGACTAGGAAAAAAGTTACGGTAAGGAGAGGGGAAGGAGGGAGAAAGAGATAAGAGAAAAGATAGAATCTGCCGCTGAAAGCCATTTCACTCGACTCTCTGCTAACGAGGACGCTCATTAAATCACGGTACGACATATCCCTCCAGGGCGGAGCGGGGGCGGGTGGGCGGGCGGGGGAGAATCCCTCTGATACGCAGCCGCCGCTCTCGTCACGAGCCGAGTTATTGTTTTAAACTGTAAAAAGGCTCAGCTCGTCTAACAGTTTTGTTCGGGTCTTGTTTGGAACGAACGCGGTGTACTGGGCTATGCGCCCGCGATGCCTTTATCCCGCATCGTTATATTCTCTCTCCTCAAACTCCCTACGGAAATTGGTCAATGAGGAGAGGGAAGGTTGCCGTTGGTCTCGTCCTCCAAAACTTGCTAGGCAAACAGAATGACGGCGCGAAGAATCATGTCGAGATTTCCGCAACATAAATACAGTCAGCGCCGGAGAGGCGGGGGACTTATGGGGATAGTACACAGCGGGCAACATCTTCATTTCTATCTTATTTTTGTAAGGCTGCAGGCTGAAAAACCGACGAAAAGTAGGCGGGCGGGGGGCAGCAGAGGGACATGCGGTGATGGAGGCGGGGGGGGGGGGGGGGGGGGGGGGGGGGAGCAGCTGCCCCCTCCCCCCGCGTCGCCGCGCCACACCGCTGAAGTTCTGAAACGCTTGCTGTTGGTCCTCACTGAGAGTTATGCGGCATCTGTCTTGGATTCCATTAGCGACAGCCCAGGCAGCCATTTTGTCTGTTGAGCCCTTCTCATAGCGCGGCCTTATATGCTAATGGTGTGTTCGGTTTGGCAAGAATACAGCACTTTCGCGGGGAAAGGCGGCAGGCGCGCCTAGGATCAAAGGGAATCTGCCAGAAGCGTTGCCCCCGCCACGCCCCGCCACGCCCCGCCACGCTAACCACACAGCCCAAAGTTATGGAAAGCAGCAGCTCTGAGGCGCAAAGCCATGGCAGGCGTACGACTACCCCCCGCCCCGTCTCCCCTCCGCTTCCCCCTTTGGTGTCAGCCTCCTCCCCGTCGGGAGCATCTGGAAAAATGAGTTGGACGTGGTGGCAAATCTCATTCCCTCTTTTGGGTGAGGGAAGACGAATTCTCTCTGTGACTTCAACAGCTCGTCCCCTGCTGGGCGGCAAAAAAAAAAGTGATGGGGGAAAAGACATCCTCGCCGTCAGTAAATTTTTTTCCAGCACATGCCTTTGGATGTCTTGGGCTTCTTTTGGTCTCCTCGGCGCGTCCGCGGCCCCGCGGCCCAGCCGCCGACGGCCCCAGAGGGGCCTAGTGGGTCCCAGTGGGTCGCGGCAGGTCCCGGTGGGTCCCGGACCTCGCATAGGCGCCCGCGAGGCCGTGGCGACCTCCAGCCGGCCATGGTGGAGTCGAGGCGGAGCCAGGCGACCTTCCACTTGGCATGAGGTGGCCATGAGCCCAGCAGAGCCTGGGCCTGGCGAGGGACCCAGGGACCCAGGGTGGGCCCCGGCCTGGGCCCTGGTCTGGTCTCGGCCCGGCCGCGTCTCCGAGCCATTAAAATCCAGAATCTCTCTCCCACTTCGCATCGCATGCGAGTGGAATGTTGCCAGCAAGCTGCCCCCCCCTCCCCCCTGCCCCGCACTACCTAACCCCGCCCCTCCCCGCCCCGGTCCGAGCACTACTGTTTTTGCGTGTCGCCCGTCACGGCCCCTTTACACGTTTACTTACTTGTAAACGCAGCCTGGTGAGCAGAAACGGAATGTGTGCCGGTCATCATACACGCCGTGCACAGCACACAAAACATGGCTGTGCACATCACACATGTGCCGCGGCCCTAATGAATACACACGCTGCATTGCGCCATTTGTCGCATCTCAAGACAGGCGCCGTGCTGCTCGTCACATCATGACATTTGTCTGGCACGGGGGAGGCAGGGAGGGATTCCGCTGTTGCCTGCTCATTTCGATGACTCATCTCGGTCGAATGTTGTCGTGTGCGTGCGTGCGTGTGTGTGTGTGTGTGTGTGTGTGTGTGTGTGTACTTGTGTTCAGTCAGTGGAAAAGGTACGCCAACGAGATGGCGTTCCCGCTGCCTATAGCAAGAGCGAGTTGGTCGTTCTCGTTCGCGATCTCAGCTCTATATGCGCGGAATCAGTAAGAAAACGTTATGTCTTCAATCTTTTGACTGTACCTATTTCTATACTTATTCGACACGCATATTCATTTAAATCCATTTTGAAATCAAATTGGAACAGTGAATGTGGAAAAACTCACTACGGTTTTCATTGTGGTATGTGGTGTTTGTGACAATGTCGGTGGTTTTGTTTTTTCTTGTGCTCATGGTTTGAATGTTACATACTTCTATTTCAGCGTACCTTTTGATTTCTCAGCCCTCATGTCGCAGGCTACCAGTCAGCTTGACCCGAACGTTTCCACTCGCGTATCATAAACATCCTAAACGTAAAAACCGTTTCGCAAACGTAACGATTGTTTAATTCTGGAATGTTTCCAATATGTCACAGTTCTACTGAGGGGAGAAGGGGGGGGGGTGCTCCCTGTTTGCCTCGGTTTAAGAAAAATAGACGTTGTTGTTCAATTAAATGCAGCCAACTTTTTTTTTAGACATGGCTGCATTCAAAAGCATGCGCCTCCTTAAAAGAAGGGGCCTGCTGTCCAAGTAAGACAGAATCTTTCATTTTCATATCATATCGCGATTCGATAACAGAATGTTTAAAATTGGGTGGTAACGATACGATGTCGAGTGATGCATATGGATTTAAACAAGCCTTAAGACCTTAAAACAGCCCGCACCGATGTGTCTGATCGCAGGTCCTCCAGTGGAGGTTGGCGTCACCATGTACGTTCTCAGTATCAGCTCATTGTCCGAGGTCCAAATGGTACTTACGCCCCTGCTGCTCTAGGTCTATAGTCGTGTCGTCGTAGACGTGCTCACACCCTCGGATGACATCGTTCTATTTTCATATATATACTTTTCCTGTTTTGAGTTTCCTCTTTAGTTTGTTTCTATGTTTGTCGTGGACATTCTCCGTTTTGTCGTTCCATATAAAATTTGCACTGGGGGCCATCCCCGCGCGCCTGTCCCACCGCCTGCCGCGAGTTATATTGTGTTGGCTTGTAGTCTTGCTCGGGCGTTGGGGCAGGCGCGCCAACCCCAGAGTCACAGTGAGTAGCGGGCGGTGCATGTTCCGCCCGGCACAATCTTACTTGGCCTCTTTTACGTAAACTCAAAACTATAAATATTTTATATGTTTAAACGATGTTTTGTTAAAATATCCTTATTTTATTCTTCGTGCCATTTGAGGTAGCAAAAGAAAAAAAACTAGCTTGAATGGTTTTGCTTTTTAAATAACAATACAAACCAAACAACAAGTGGAAAGATCGGCATTCCAATCCTATAAAACCATTCGCCGTTTCGTTGATTTTTCTTTCTATCGGAGTGAAAGATTTAATTCCTAAACCGGTAAAATTGAAAGCCAAGTTAGGACTGTGACGATTACACTGCACACACCAGGGGCGCATTTCCTTCACAGCTACGACCTTTCCAACCAACCAACCATCCGTCCGCCCATCCATTCATCCATCCATCAATCCAACCAACCAACCATCCATCCAGCCAACCTCGTCCTAAGCCTCTATGTATTTTTCCAGGTCCGGCCGTGGAAGTGGGTATTACTATGTACGTCCTCAGTATCAGCTCCCTGTCAGAAGTCAAAATGGTACTTACCTCACGGCATTCCGTAACAAAACAAAACAGCCGCAATCTAGTTTTGTTTCGTAGTCAGTAACGCGCACGGCTGCGGCGAGTGGACTCTGCGGAGGGGAGAGCAGTTCCCACCCCGCTGAGTCACAGTTAACGCATAACGTAACCCGAACACGGCTAATGGCAACTGCAATCCATGTCTTGTGTTTCTCCTCGCACGATGGGGTTTCCGACGCGTCTTTGTCTCTTTTGCACCCCCACGGGACCACTCACGTTCACGATGGAATGGGACCTGGACTGCTCAGTAGGTTTCTTTGGATATTTTTTTTTTTTCCTTTCGCTCCCAGTGGTTTGGTAGCTGCAAGGTTGTCAGCCGCGCATGCGTGAGGCCGTCGCGTTGCTTCAAGTTCCTCGGCGTTCGGTTGGCGGTGGGATCGCTGCTTCGCCTCATTTTTCTCGTACTGAGCAGTCCGTCTCTTGTGTTTCCCCCTGTGGGCAACACTCTTTTGTCACTTGATGCACCGACTCACCGCTAAGACCACCCGTCTTAAAACGTCAGCCGGTCAGCACCCCTTTCGTCTTTTGCGGTGGTTACAGTCACTGTAGCTACCTTATTTTTGTCTGCTTTCAACAAAAGGTACGTGGCGTCCGCCATGATTGTCCACACCCCTGAAGCAGCGTTATGGCCGTCCTTTCTTAGGTTCCGTCCTGACCACATTCCGAATACAGTCTTCCTAACGTTGCTTTCCTTCTTCACCTGGCGGGTGATTCACGGTGAAACCTGCTGAATGTGCGAGCGAAATGGAGAAACGATGGCTAGGAGGAAGACAAGAGAGTGAAGGGCGGAAATAGCGTGGGCTGTTTGAGTTCCGCGTCCTCATAGAAACCAGCAGCAATGTCCGAGTAGTGCAGTCAAGAGAAAGCGCACGGCAGTTTAGCAGTTAAAATAATGTTGTGTTCGCTGTATGCCTTTGGAGAAACAGTATCATCTGCAAGATTCCTGCCGTCGGCCTCAATATGCGAACAGTGCAAGGAATTTCGCAGTGCCCTTTGGAAACTTTTTCAAGTCGTAGGATTCGATGCTCTTAGTTTAGAAGTTAACCATAACAAAGACAGTGTATCAGACTCGTCGCGGGCTTTCGTACAACCATTTACCAAACTTGATTATCTTATACTTCACTACGTTACTTTTGTGGTATTTCTTATACGTTGGACTTAGGTCGAGTAAACACTGTATTCCTCTCTCCACGTTGCTCTGTCACCATTCTCTGCTCCACGCGTCACACGGAATGCCAAGTAGGCAGGGTGCATGCCGTGGGCCGTTTGAGGCGAGGCGTCGCGGGGGGCGTTGCCGATCGGACTGTCATATTCTTCAGAGATTCAGGAACAGCAGGAAAATATTAAGGAGCCTTCAATTTATCAATCTCGCGCGGGAACAAAAGTCATCTCAAGTAATATTCAAAAAGTGTGGCTGAACGTGCTTAAATGTCAACGAAAGTGCAGAAAAAGATGCACCGCCATGATTGAGCCTCCCCCGCCGCCTCGCCCCCTAGTCTGTAGAGTTTTGGCTGCCGCGCGCTCCGCGCCCTTTGCCCCTGTGTCCGAAATGCGCCCCAGAACCACAACAAAAAATAAGAAGAAACAAATTAAATAGTTTTCAAATCAAGTATATCTTCGAAGACACATTTATTTTTATTTGCCTCTTGAAAATAAAACGAAATTTTACAGACTCCGTCCCTTTAACCTTTTGAGTTCATCTTAGCACCTTGCCAATTTGGAGAGTTTTGTTTTTACTTTTTATAATTTTACTTCTGGTTTGACTCTTGATAGCCCCGTAGGACATATCGCATGTTAGCGGGACTGCCTGCGTAGGGAGCTGCCGAACCGCATCCCCGAAATCCCCGAATAATCCCCTGTCTCTTGCAGCCTCGACGACCCCCCCCCCCTCCCTCATGCACCCCTGCACCCACCTCCCCATGCCGCCCCTAGGGGACACCCCCCGACCCTCTGGTGCCCTAAGGCACCCGGAGCCTAGCGGAGCTGTGCCGAACATGTGCGTCATGTTGGTTCCGGTCACCATACCCTTCTCTCTAGAGCTTAGTTTATACAAGATCTTTCTCTCTGCCTTTCTCCTCTCTCTCTCGCTCTCTCTCTCTCTCTCTCTCTCTCTCTCTCTCTCTCTCTCTGTCTGTCTGTCTGTCTGTCTGTCTGTCTCCCACTCCCGCACACACACTTTATGTCTCTCCTCTCTTTCTGTCACACATCTCGACCGTATTATCTAATCTTACTTAGCTCACACGGCCCGGTTCCGAGATGTGTGATGGCCACGCAGGGTGGGATTGTGTGCAGCAGGTCGACACCGCCACCCCCTCCAAGATGCACCCCGTGTTTGTGTTCATGTTGTTGTTGTCGCTTTGACGGGCGCGGTCTGTGTGTTTGCAGGGCCTCCTGTAGAGGTGGGGGTCACCATGTACGTGCTCAGTATATCCTCCGTGTCGGAAGTGTTAATGGTACTCATCTCAGACCTGACATTCCTCATTCCTGCTCTGTGTCGTGCTAGCCATACCAAGGCCGCGCCCCCCGGCGCCCCTCCGCGCGCCCTCAGCCACTGGAGGGGCGGCGGGGGCCCCGCGGCAGCTGCCGGTCCAGCGGGCCGCCGGCGCGGGCCTCGCTGCCGGCCTCGACGTGGGCCTCGAGGACGGCCAGCCCAGCGTCGAGGCGCGGCGAGGCCCGGCGGCGGCGGGGCCGTGTCGGCCGTGTGTGTGCATAGGGGATACCTTGACCAGGCCGTTAGGGACGGCCAACGGCCTTGCCGACGGCCTCTTCGTCCTGGCCGAGACCGCGAGGCACACGATAAACACAGTACAGCCGTGCTACAGTGTGCTCTGCTCTGTGCCAAGTGGTACCATTTTTGTTTCATTTTGTTTATTTTTTTCTATGTTTTTAGGAAACCCCACCTCAGTCTTCTTCCCCTGCTTCGTAGAACGTATTTTTCTGTTTTTCATGTCCATATGTCTTTGGTGGTATCCTGATGGGCCAAAGCTATTATTACGTCACTGCGACCAGTCTCTGTTTTTTTCCTTGTCGTCCTTGCGATGTTTTTTTTATTATTATTTATTTCTCTTTGTTTTCGTCTCTTTCTCTGCCCGTTGGGGAAGCATGCGTGCTCTCGAGACCGAAACGTTCGCCAGAACTACAGCAAGGGGCGGGGAAGAAGACCCACTCACATGACATACACAACCAACCAAACACACACACACACACACACACACACACACACACACACTCCTTTCCTGGGCGCGTATCTCTGCCGTTCCGTGCGACTCGTCTGCCGCGCTGCCGCCCAGGTCAGCCTTCGAGACCAACCGGGGGCCCAGCCGGGGCCCCAGCCTCAGGTCGTGCCCGGGGGAGCCGCCATTGGCCCACACCGGCCCCACATAATCACGCATTGTAGGTCCCTGCATCCGGAAAGGAATCCAATTTATCATCCGGGACCTTGAGCCATGCGGGGGTCTGAGTCTGGGCTGGGCCCCTAGCTGGGCTGGGACCCTGGCTGGTCTGGGCGCGGGAGTCGGGAGTGGACTAGAGAGTGCGCCGAGGAAGGGTGAGGGCAGAGCCAGCAGAGCTGGGAGAGCCGGCCCAGAGCTGTGCCCCAGTCTCCAACCCTCAACCCTCTCCCTATCTTCTTCTCTCTCTCTCTCTCTCTTGTCTCTCTCTCTCTCTCTCCCCTTCTCTCTTGCTCCACTCACGGGGGCGATATTTCTGCCGTGATGGACGCTCTGTCAGCTCAGCCCAGCGCCCGCGCCGCCACGCTACGCCACGCCGCCCCTGTGCTGTGTGTGTGCGCGCGCGCCCGCTGCGGAATTTCGCAAGATTTATAACTGCTTTTTCGTTTTCGGTTCGGAAAATATGTGAAGTGCATTTTGAAGCGGCGCAATGCCGCGATGGGAAAGTTTCGGCACACTGCCGCCCGCTCCCCACCCCCCAGGGGGCTTGGCTGACTTCCGCACCAATGCGGGGTCAGCTGGACGCGTTTCGTCCATTCGCATCAACTAGACACTCTCGTGGAGTCTACGGAACGAGCGTTGACCGCACCCTCCAGCCCAGGGAACACCACTCTTTACATTAATCGAAAAGAACGGCAAATCGCCTCACATTTATTGGAAAGTGGCGGCGCGTGTATAAATTTTGTTTAAAACAATCGTCAAACTGAAGTCTAGTGGGTTGCGTGAATCGTCACTTCTGGCGTAAGGCCCAGTTGCAATCTCGATGAGTGGTTTTCCCTGAAATTTACCCCCACTTTCTCCCTTTACGTCTTTCAATTTGTCTCCCTGCTCATACTTTCAGCTTGTCTTCTTCTGCCTATCCTCCTCCTCTCGTTCATCTTCATCTCTCTTCGTCTCTTCTCTGTTCTGTTCTTCCCAGACTCCCCACGTCACACCGTCACACAAGGACACACACACACACACACACATACACATACACACACACACACAAACACACACACAAACACACACACACACACACACCGGGCTATCTCACGATGTTCTCCTGCCGGAATAATCGTCGATCGCGAGGCGAGTCAGTCTCCAGCCACTCAAAACTTTTCCTACCGTGGCTGTCTTTTTTCGACCGTCGGTATCCTTAGGCTTATGCCGCCTCGCGGTCTTGCGGCTTGGTGGGTCTTATCTTGGGTCTTCCCCTTGGTTCCTCTGGTTCCTCCGGTTCCACCGGTTCCTCTGGTTTCCTTCCTTGGTTTACTTTCAAGAACTGCGCGAGGACGTCCCTGCGGGAATACTTCTTTTGGATACGGCAGAGCTGATTGATTTATGCTTCAGTGGGGAGAAACTAGGTTTCCATCCACGTTCCCGCAAATGGGGGGATGTTTTCTTAACCCGGCCAGCTCTCTTTTTCTACCACGTTCTGCTGACGAAACTTTTCCTCTTTGGCTCACTTTTGCCACACGGCCCTCCTCGTGCCTCTAAAGAAGAAGAGGGAAAGAACCTACTTGCGGCGCGGGGAAATTCAAACTGTTGAAAGCGATTGTTGATAGCGGCGCTTCGGTTCTGCGGGAGGACACGGTGGAATAGCCCGGAGACCCTGTTACTAATCATATCTTTTCTAATCCTGCAGCTGTTTTTGTACGGACAGAACGGAACCATACAACGTTCCTCAATCCTTGCATGCTCCTGAGAGGCCCAGGCCGCCTGCCTGTCTCGTCTGGAACGACATCGAGGTATCGAAACTCGACAGGAGTTGGCGGAATCGACTCGCCTTCAATCCTTCCCCTTCGTCAGCAATTCGCGTTCATTTCAGTAATACGCTTTGTCTTCATGACTAGCTGTACAAAAACTCTTGTTTCAATGTCCATTGAGTTTCACCTACACACGGATAAATTTCAAGAATGATTAGTACTTGTCCGTTTGATGTTCCAATAAGAACATAGAATGAAACGTGTTTTGAAAAACCACGTCCATCGCAAAACCAATGTAATGTTTAAGATGAAAGACTTTTGCCGCTCGCGGATGACGTCACCAGACCAGACCGGCGCGCGCACGTTGACTCATGTTTGGCGATATTAATTGTAGGTGGTTTGTCTGTTTGTTTGGTGTGCATTCAGTTCCATTCACAAACGGAACCTTTCGTCGATAGCCAATCCTCTCACGTTGCTGAATATTTTGGTTCTAGCTGTCTCTTTTTGGTTTTAGTCGAGCGACTCTCTACTTCTACTATATTATACTTCGCCGGCACACACTGTTGTTGTGGTTGTTGTTTACTGTTGGAGACTGCGGGCGACCGCGCCTCTGTCCCGTTGTCTTCCTACCAGACGACAACAGAGTGACGCCGGGCCGTGGCCGCTCGCCCGCTGTCTCCGAGTGTGCCGAATCTCTGTGCCAGCCCTGACCCACGAGAAGGCCCAGCAAGGCGCTCCAGACACTCATTTCACGACGAATATTTCGTGTCTCGTTCTTTTTGCTTTGAAAAATTAACGCACACATAGAGTACTTCGGAGATGGCAAAAGCCGTCGCTTTTGTCTCCACATTCCGTTTTAGTCACCTCCAGCGTACCCTATGGAATAGTCTAAACAGCAGCTGTCGGGACCGCCCATATAGCGCCTCAATTTTGTCAGATGTGACGTCACTTGTGGGCGGCCCCCCACGCTGGAGCGCTCTGCTGGGTCTGCGGCCCCGCGTCACGGTGACCATTTGTTCGGAACTGGATGTGCAACAAACGTGTTCTAGCAGTGATCATCTGATCTCATGAACAGAATAACTGTAATAAATACTGCCCTGATCCGCGTCAAGATCACCAGAGGACGTGATCAGCTACTACAGCCAAAACTAAGAGTCGGTGGCGGCCGGGTTCCGTGAAAACCGTACCGAAACGGTTGACGGGAGCGTGGGCACATTTCCGGTCCGGCTCCGGCCCCGGCCGCCACGGCGGCGCGGGAGTGGCTGCGGAGCCCACGGCCCAGCCAAGCTCCCCTTCCGGCAAACGCTGCGGTTTCTTCTCGAGACACTTCGTCTGTCCCTTCCAAAAGTCTATCTTATTGTGAACAGTCATATTTCGGGTCGGCAGCTAGACCTCCTCGCTACTGCTGCTGCTACTTCTCTGGAGCTTGGCGGGTCAAGGTCCGCGATGGGTTTGCCCGCCGGTGACGACATGGGCCGGGCCAGACCTCCCACGACTCTTATTAAATCGCTCCTTCTCCCTCTTCTTTCTGAACGTGTGTGTTGCGCGTGGCGCGTGGCGGGCTATCACCCGCTTCCTGGCCCTAGAGGCCTGGCCCGATGTCTCCCCCTCCTCGTCCTCCCCACCCCCACCCGCATGGCCTCTCTGCATGCCAGTAGCGTAGCCAGCAGTCACACCACCACAGGCCGAACGCCTTCCTCGTCCAGAACTGTCACAAAGGTTGAGTTCGGCCGGTGAATGCATCGTTGGGGATTGTGGAACACCAGAGAGAGCCGGCCCCTATAGACCTATTATTTCTGTTCGGGCCGCCATGCTAACCAGTGGATGTGACCCTGTTGGACCCGACGGGACCCGCGCCGGGACACGCGCAGAGCTCGCGCCCTCTATCGGATGCGGCGGGCATCGCCGAGAAGGCGAACAGTGCTGACCGCTTTGCCTACCAAATGAAGGAGATTCTCATCGAACATGGCGGCCGCAATCGTCGCCAGGCCGTTGAGGGCGCGCGACATTAGGGAACGAGACCACCAATAATGTTCCCTCGGCGAAGTCTATGAATGCTCAACACGACTACAAGCACGGTATTTGGGATTTTTTTCAAAATAATGACGGGTGGTTGTGGGTAGTTTGTCATCTCCGATCTAGAGGGAGAAAACTGGGACATGTTGAGCTGATTTCCAGCCGCGGAAAGAAGTTGGTAAAGACAACTGAGAGGAAAACAGTTTTCAAGTGTTTACTGGCGGACGTCGATGCGGCAGGAATGGCGGCGATGGCCCTTTGGTCTCTTTGGGGGTGCTCCTGGGAGGGGAGGCACCACAAGTCCTCTAGAGAAGCCCCTCAGCTTGTGTTTAGTACTTGAGACGGGATGAGGGGCGGGTGGGCTTTATGCTTCAACAGTTTACTTTCGATGTGTACGAGCCGGAGGCCCGGGATTCAAGACTGGGCCAGCGAGACCGCGCTGATGAATATTAATTCGCGTCGGAATCTCTCATCTTCAGGGGGCGCCTTTCCTTTTGCGGCCGCCCGCGGCCAGGGGCGGAAGAAAACTTTTAATAATTATCAGTATAAAAGAACTTTTCCACTATTTACTGTTGGCATCGCCATTGGCTTGTCGAAGAAGCCACCGACTGGGCGGACCTGACGACGCGTGCTGGACTGGGACCCCGGCAGCCCCGTCTGGCTCCGCGCCGCCGCACCACTCGTCCCAAAGAAGGGCGGAGGCATTCATGTCTAAGTAATTGGTCCCAAAGGGGGTGGCGAAGCGTGGTGGCGTCCACGTGTAAAATTAAGTCAAGGGGGAAAGGCCGGCTGAGGGCCGCACAGGGCCCTTGTTAGCTGAACGCACCGCGAGATAGCTAACCCTTCCCGACCACCCCTTCAGCCTCCCCCGTGCCTATGGCGGCGTTCGAGATCAGTATCTCCACTCTGGGAGCCTTGAGGGTCCTACGCGGGCCTTCCCTTATCCGTCTATAGGTCTGTCTCTCTCGCTCTTGTGCCGCCGTGCCCTCATTCATTACAACACCAAACTCAACAAGTCAGCGCCATCCCATGGCTTCAATCTCATGGTCGGACACGAGGGTCTGTCCTTCACCGGGCTGGAGGCGTGGGCCATCGTGCGCTTGACACGGCCACTGGCTAGGGGTTCCTAGAGGGGAGAACTCTGTGGGCGTACCGTTGCGACAAGAAGGAAGGAAGTACGACTTAAGCCGCTACGAGTGAATATTTCATACAACATAGGGCACGAACGCTGATGACGAATTCGGCGAATTTCTCGGGCTACTCTTTACGGAGTTTCCAGTGTTCCATATTTTGTCCGATTCATTCTATTTGGTTTCAGAAACACATCCCCGAATTTTTATTCTTTCTTCGCAAAATGCGGTGTTCTTCTGAAATCTCGGCCGTACCGCTCCCACTGGTAGGAGGCGTATATGAGGGCCCGGGACTGTGAAGCTTCTGCTGCACGGGAGGGGGGGGGGGGGGGGCTTTGCATAATTTAGTCTCTGCTCTGCCTCACGTACCTACACGCGTGTCGCATTTCAGGAAGAACAGAAAAGGGGAAAAGTGCCCATGCTGAAAACCCGAGGAGCACACAACTGGGCAAAGTGGGGTCTTCATCACAGGCCGCCCGGCTCAGAGCCACGCAGTGGAAGGGAATCAAGCCGGAATCCCGGCATAGAGTCAGCGCTCAGACGCCACCGTCGCCTTGGTAGGCCGTGGTGAGGGCCGCGGGTAGGACCATGGGTATGACTACGGGCGGGACCACGGGTAGGACCACGGGTAGGGCCCCGCCCAGCGCATCCTCCGACACACAATGTCGCACTGCGTCGCTGGCACGGAGCCAGCGCGGTCGGAGGCCCGGCCAGAGGCCCGGCCAGGCCCCGAAACACATAACTCCGTGGCAATAAATGAGCTTCGCGTTAGGCACTGAACGCTTGAACAAACTTCGCTCTCTCTGTCTCCACGTCGTTAAAAACGAGGCCGCCTATCTCTGTGCCCATTCCACTCTCCCTCCCTGTCCCTATTGATGATGAGTGAAGGCCGTGGTCGTCCGGTAAACTCACAAAGTAGTCCGCCTCGGGACGCTGACGGCGGCGGTGGTGGTGGTGTTGACCAGGCTGTTGTTAAAAGGGCTTCTTTTTTCTTGGTTGTTTCTTTTGGTGTTGTATTGCTTTCTCGCATGTAGCATGCTTGCATGGCATGGTAGTGTCGTCTGTGTAAGTGTGTGTTCTGAATTTACTGTGGTAGATGTGATGTACATACACCATCAATGTTTACAGCAGTGTTTTTGAATCCGTGTATGCTCAAGTCAAATGCAAGCGCCAACTCTAGATGCCAATACAAGTTGTGGTATCGCCATGTCATATTAATTGCACAGACCTATTAATGTATACTTGCTCCTTCCACTCAGGTCAGGGTTGTGGGCGTTCGTGTGCTCGGCATCAGTCCCACTGGATCCCTGTGCAATGTCCGACTCGACCTGTTTCTAAAGACATCCCCACGCAAAGTCAATTCCCAGTACCACCCACTGAAACCTTTAAACAGGCTTGAGTAGGCCGAGTGGATACGGAGAACAGTGTACTTCCTGGACTCATTCCGAAACCTCTCGCGCCGGGCCGGCGGAGGCGGGGGCCGCCCTCCCATCTCCAATCCGCGAGGGCGCATGCGCGGGATAGCGGATAGGCCCCCAGCGGAGCGAGCCGGGCTGAGCGGGGCCCTCCCGGCGCCCATAAAGAGCCCCATAAAATAGCTTAGCCTGTCTTCAATAGGTCCCAGGTAGCCGAGCTGAGCAGGCAGCGCGGGGCAGCGCGTCCCCAGCGAGCCGTACGACACGCCGGAGTCCGTTCTCTCTGTGCTCCAGCAGAAGGGGAATTTTTAATCAGCACATTACCTCACTCAGAGCAGACGTTCATGCAGGCACCGAGCTAGACCGGCCAAGTCTCTGCTGGCGGTCGTGACCTATATTCTTCGCACGCGTCGAAATAAATACGGGGGTCAGTATATACATACCGTGGCTATATACCGGGCCCACAGCAGCAGTCGCGATCCATCTCTTTGCGCGGTACATGCTAGAAACATATCTCTGCCGAGTAAGAATTTCAACGAAAGACATCACATTAAAATTCTTGCCCCTGCGCAAAGAGACATAAACAAAAGGGCCACTTCGTTTCGTGCCGCTTGAATGCTTGTTACTATCCATTCGCCGCTGTCGCGACAGTTTTGGACACGATGCCATTACGGGGTGTGTCCGGCTTCCGACCCCGCTGGGCCCTCGGGCCCCGGCTCACCACGTCCTCGAGATTGCCTCCGCGTTCTACGGCAGACGAACTCGCGGCATGACGAGCTCGTCGTCCGACCATAACCCCTGTAACTCGCCCCCTCCCTCCCCCTCTTTTCCGTTACCACTCTCCTCCGAGATGTGTTTTTTTCTCGTCAGCTCTCCGCGCGCCGCCCCCGTCCACCGCGTCTCGTACCACTTCGCAGCATCCGGGGAAAGTCGGCGCAAAAAGCGTGGGGCTGTGGTGTTAGCGGGGACACTGTGCGATCCCAGCAACACACACACACAGCGCCAAACGGGGTCGGAACAACAGGGGAGGAGAAGGTGGCACAGCAGCGCGCAGCAGTGGCCGTTGCTTTGGGAAATGAGCACGAGGCATGAAGTTCTCAGTGTTGTTGTGAAGTGTGGCGAGTGTGGCTTTGACGCGACCTGCCCCGCCTCCACCCCGCTGGGATCCCATTTCCCCTGCGGCCCCACCCCCTCGGCAGGTCCTGCCCCGCCTCCACCCCGCTGGGGATCCCCCCCCCCCCCCCCCCGGCTCCAAATCCCCTCCGAAGCCCCCGCGATCGGAAATTAATAATTCCCACAATAGCGCAGTATGGGATGGGGGAATGCCATGCCTAGCCTTACACCCGCCTGCTAAGCTCGACCCCCCAAATAATTGGGTTATTGATGAATGGGCCTCGCGCACGCCTGGAGGCCTCGCCTGAAGGCATCGCCTGGAAGCACGGCCCGGAGGCACGACTGTGGACAGGCGTGACTTCATACCTGATGGGCACGCCCACGGCACGCCCACGGCACACCGCCGCGCCACGCCCGCCTGCGTTTGCGAAAAGTTTTAGCAGCAAGCACGCATCCTACCACAGTCTCCTACATTTTTCAGCACTTGCATTTGACTTGAGATACAATTGAATATGGCCCGACTTGTTTCATTCGATCATCACGCATTTCTTTTTCTCCACGTCAATTCGTAATCCAAATTTGTCGCGTGTCGACTGAATACTGTAACTAGAGGAGAATAAAATCAACCTCCCTCCCGCCTCTATGAAATTTGCACCGCGCAAATAACGCATTGCCTAACAGGCGCTCAATTTTTTTTCTTTCCTCAGGATTTCACACTCGATTTTTACTTTCGACAATTCTGGACGGATCCTCGGCTGGCCTTCAGGAAACGGCCGGGCGTCGAAACTTTGAGCGTGGGCTCCGAGTTCATCAAAAACATCTGGGTGCCCGACACGTTCTTCGTGAACGAGAAACAATCGTACTTCCACATCGCAACCACCAGCAATGAGTTCATTCGTATCCACCATTCAGGGTCTATTACGAGATCCATTCGGTGAGTGCACCCTCGCCAGATAGGCACTGCTTAAAGTCGTTCAGGGCCGAGTCGGTAATCACGCCTTGAGTATTCTATACTTGTGGCCTGCGGAGCCTGCGGATCCTCTGGCTGCTGGTGACAGCTGGGTCGCCGCGAAAGCGCCCTGCCACTTCGCTCTGCGGCTGGCACACTAATCTGGTCTGTCTGTTTTCAGGTTAACTATCACAGCTTCCTGTCCAATGAATCTTCAATACTTTCCCATGGACAGACAATTGTGCCACATTGAAATAGAAAGCTGTAAGTATAAAGCTGCTTCAGTTCGAATATCATGGCCATAGTTTTTCAAACGATAACTTAAGGACTCTGTGAAATTGTCTTCAGAAATGTGCATAAGTTACAACGGACCTATAAATTTGCAGGCTGACGAATTCATGTGACGAAAATATAGCTTAGATAGTGCACTTTTAATTGTGCTCTCATGTCAAACTTAATCCTTGTTTCCCTCGGTCGAACTCTCGGTCACTTCTGCACGTTTCAGTTATTACTCTAAATCATTTATCAGTTACACTTCTGTATGGATAAATATTTAAAATATTTGAAAGTGTACAAGTAACATTCGTGACTCTTTCTGAGATTCATTACGCTTTCATTGCCAACATATTCCAGGTCCATGCTGGAGGCTTGTTGAAATGTACTGTTGTGTGTTCCTTTTGTGCTGTGTCTGTTGTACTGTGTTCGTCCCGTGCGAGGCCAGGGGCCACCCAGTCATTAGCAGATGCTTGGGGGGGACTTCAAAACTGAGATAAGATCACTTCAGTCCTCCTTTATCAGCCTGAGTCATGTTTCTAAATAATAGCAAACTTAAGAAAGAACAACCAGGTACCGTGGATGGGCAACCTTTGCTTAAAAACATCGGGCCTGAACTGAGGCTTAACTGTTTAACTGTTTTAACACCACATGGTAACTGGACATAGTCCCAAAGCACTGCTGGTACTGGTTGGCCCCTGTCTGGGTGGGCGCATGACGTGACGTAGCAAGCTGAGTGGGCCCTGAGGGGGTAGGGGGTGAGGGTGGGGGGACGCGGGGGGCACCACACCTCTGTCCCGGGCACCCCGACCGTTCCGGGCCCTCCCGCCTCCCCTACTTCTTTTTTTCTTCTTCTCATTAATGCCAGTCTCCTTCTCGTGTACAGCACTGAACGTCGTGCCCGGGGAAGGAGAGCAGTTGTGTACAACGAGCCAAAATAACTTCCGTTTTGACACCAAAAAAATGCCCCCCCAAAATTATTCCGGAACGTTCCACATGAAACCGGGGATTATTAAGCGAAAAATAAACGTGAGGATCCGCGGGTTTCGCGCGAGTACAAACTGCATTGTGGATCTACTGCAGACTAGAAGACCGACGCCATCATACACGCATTTGTTTAGTCAGCAGCTAGTACGGGAAACGAACGCAGCGCCCTCTATGTACAGCATTACGTATTTAAAGATCATTCGCTGTGACTATGTTCCATCGCCACTACTTTGTAGAGTAACCTCAACACACAAAAGTCATTTACAAAAGAAATGAGTCTGAGAGGATCAGGTATGACTGGCGTCGTGTCTTCCGACCAATCGAGCATGCTTCGGCTTTCTCACAACTGCTTCAGTATGAAAAGGTACCTAGAATACTAGTTGATTGTATTCACAGATATATGCTTCTCAGATACAGCACGAATAAGTTTAATTTATCGAAAGCTAAGGGGTCGTTCAGGAACCACGTGACACGTTAGACAGGGGCAAAAAAATGCGAAGTCAAAAATGTCAATGAGCGAGATCGAATTCGGATGCTATAACAAAATACAAGATCTTTGCGACTTCCGAATTATTTTTTTTCGATCACTGGAAGGGGTCGCGCAGGGCACCCGAATGGGGCATAACTGCCCCTTACAGCAGTAAAAATCAATGTTGCGGAAATTTTTTGAAAATATTTGCTAAGGTTAATTCGGCCAAAGTGAGATTCTAAAGGGCTTAAATTTCATGGAAAACGCTGTAACTTTTACAGTTTTAAAGATATCGGCGTTTTTAGTCCTAAATTCGAAGAAATCTGATTTTGATTTATTTTCGAACTTAAAACGCTGATATCTCAAAAACCGTAAAAGTTACAGCGTTTTCCTTGAAATTTAAGACATTTGGAGCCCTACTGTAGTCGAATTAACCTTAGAAAATATTTTCAAAATTTTTCTGCAACATTAATTTTTATTGCTGTAAGGGGCAGGTATGCCCCATTCGGGTGCCCTGCGCGACCCCTTCCGGTGATTGAAAAAAAATTCGAAGGTCGTAAAGATCTTGTATTTTGTTATAGCATCCGAATTCGATCTCGCTCATTGACATTTTTGACTTCGCATTTTTTTGCCCCTGTCTAGGACACGTCCAGGGAAAACGGAGAATCAGCGCTGGGGGCGGTACTTGGAACCGTCTGTGGGAGTCGAACCCACCAAGCCTAAGTCACAGTGTTGACTCAGGCCCGCCCCAACGACAGTTTGCTGTGGTACCGCCCTCCCAATAGCTGCAAGGGCTAGGGAAAAGGTCACGTGGTTTGTGAACGCTCCTTAAGCAATGCGCTGTCAACACTGCTCGAAAATATGCTTCTCACGCAAATCGCAGCAATTCCAACTTTCCTGAAGCCTACCATTCCCATACGCATTTTTCTCGGAATCAAGTCAAACAGTATTTTGGCGTTGTTCAAAAGCCATACCATGACACGTAATTCCGTGTTGCAGCAGAGACTATTTTCGACATTGCGCAATGCACCTTCACGGAAAAGGAATCAGATGCCGTAGATTCGTAGACAACTGGCATTTCTAAATCTTACCCCACCATTTTCAATTGCTTCTGACTTGCAGCGAGTCAGCTAAAGGCTCTACGTAATAAGGACGCCTATGCTTCTTCTAGCTTTTGCACTTAGAAACTTGCTTGGATGTTACCCCTTGCGATTGCACGTTGCGTAGGTTTTTGGCATATGGCATGTAACCGCATGTAACAAGGCCGCAATGCGTGCACCATGTGCGCAAGTTTAAAGTGGCTGTACATTTTTTCCGTAATATTATCGATTGATACTTTTTCAACAAATCAACTAGACATTCCATGCAAATGCATTTCTTATACCAGAGAAACTTCCAATTTTTGCAATCACATCATTTTCTATGCTGTCAAATGTATGACAAGTAGTAATGCAAGACAGGAATTATTTTCTGTCTGCCGTCGCTTTAAACGTGAATAACAAGAAGCTCACAGAATGTACAATCGCTAGACCAGAACGTTGTAATGGCTTAATAAATTAACTCCTGAGAAATTTCAAAATTATTTTCGTACTTTGTCATGCTTTTCCCCCTAACGCTTCCTCCTTAAGAGCCCTTTGTGTAGTCAATGTTGGGACAAGGGTAAATATAGCGCACAAGGGACCGTCCTATGATAGCACGCCCTTGGTATTTTCGGAAGGGCAACTTTAGGCCATTCTGAGCGCTCATGGGTAGGCAACCCCGACTTCTCCATGCACGTCTGTCGTGCAGGTGGCCTACTCTCTATCTTGCAGGCGCTATCAGAGTCGTTCTTCGCATTTTTAGCTGGAGAAAAATTCAGACTTACTTCATGGACGATGCCTAGCCACGTGATCAGTCCTCTTCTGACTGACTGCTGCACTCAGGCACCCAGATTACAAATTCATGTGTGGTGTGCGGTGTTACTGATAGCCGTCTTTCTGAAAGTGTTGTTTATGCAGTTTAGCATACTCTTGTCACTTTTGCTTTGTCCTCTCTCTGCAACGCTGGATAATTAAAGTATTCACTTGTACTTGGAGATAATCAGGTTTAATGTATTATTGCTTATAGCATGATTCGCCGTTAGCAAAAAGCGATCTTAAACGCGTTGCCTGGATTTAGACTAGGATTGAGCAATATGTGAGAGATCGAGGGATAAGCTGGAAGAAAAACTAAAAATTTAATTCTATAATTCGGAACTTACCACTGGGGCCTCAGGGCCGAATTTCATATAAATAATAGACTGTGTTACAGCCCAAGGCGAGCTTTCTCATTTGCAATTAAAAATACAGTAGAAGGAATCGGTCTCTCATTCCTTGGCTTCGGTAGTGCGATGCTAGTGCAGTCTGCCTGGCCCTGCCCCGCGCTGCGACTGTGTTGGTAAAGCTTTACCTATCCCTAGATCGGAATGTGTGGAGTTTCTATGGTGTGACCTGTACTGTTGTTCTTGTACTTTGTAATGTAGATGTGTATTGTTCTTATCGATACGCGCGCCGCCCGGCGCCGTGGCTCGCGAGGCTTTCGCCCCGCTTCAGGCCTGACGGCACCTGAATGGGTTCCAGTGGGGCCCAGAGGGGCCCAGCAGGGCCCGGAGCGGGGCTGCTGGAACCGCGGCCGCCACGGCAGGAGGCGCGCTCTTATATGCAGACTGCTACTAATAGACTACAAAGCTCATTTCTTCCATTTTTTTATTTTTTTGTTTTGTTTGTGTCTCTCACACACAGTTGGGTACACAATGCAAGATATTCGGTACAAGTGGAGAGAAGGGGTTGAGTCTGTGGGTATTGCCAAAGAGGTGCAGCTGCCTCAGTTCCGCGTCCTCGGGCACCGACAAAAAACGACTGAAATTTGCCTGTCCACAGGTAGTCCTGGATCTCTCCTAGGTTTAAGCCATGCTTGTTTGCATTCTCTTCTTCACCTCTCCTTCCCCGAGGCGAGCTGGGTGGAGCCGATGTCCTGGTGTCGAAGGCTCTTCCTCAAAGTAAATGCGATTGCGGGTACAGGAAGCCTCGAACAGGAAGTTGTCTGGTTCCCCGGCTGAGTCGTCGAACAAAAGCGAGGGCACACTGTTGGCAACTCCAGAACCCAAAGTGGAAAGCAAGTACTCTGGGACCCTTTAGCTGACTTCATCTCCGGTCCTTATTCATGTAACGCTCTTGTCGTAGAGTCGGTTGTTTGGCAATTTACTTTCGCTCGGCGCGTCCTCCAAATTTACCTTCCTCCAGCCGGACGTTGCAGCAGCGCCCATGCCAGCGCTGCCAGGCCCAGACCCCTCGCTTTTCTTCGAGACGAGTACTCTGCTTGGTGTCGCTTTAGCCTGCGACCCGTCCCACCTCGTGCACCCAAACCAATATGGCGGAATTGGGCTTGACGAGCCGCCACTCACTTGTCGTCCGTTTGTGCTCTCACTCACTCACTCTTTCGCCACCAGGGAGTGAGCCTCTCACGAGGTGCTACGCGCGCGCGCGCCCCGCGCCACCCGGCCTCACTCGGTGACGTACTATCGCCCCACATTGTCGTTGACTGTTAGTAAAGACCACGGAGATTCGACCTCATGGATTGACCGCACTTTGTCCTTGTGCAGAAGCTCCGCTGTTAAAATTCTTCACTGACACTCCACACCTGTTTCTTTGTGCAAAATACACAACAACGGACAGATCTTTGCATAGAAGTTCTGTTCACGGAAATGTCTATCTATGGAATTATTCCGTAATAGCACAGTTTGTCCAGAAGGAAATAGTTGCGGAGTACCACGGGAAATTTTTCACCACGGATCTTCTGTGGGCAAACAGACGGTCATTTACTTAGTCGATTTTCCGTTCTGTTCCCTAACAATCTTGTGGCGCGGGGCGCTCCGGTCGTAGTGCTGCCTGTGCCCCCCTCCGGCCCCCGGCCTAAGTATAGCCCGCGGCAAGCGTTCTACCTGTACGGGAGCACCCATAGTCTTGTGTCCGAGTGTTTTGTCCGGTCGTGCCGCTGCGCCGCGGGGCTCCTGAACGCCACTAGGAGCAGTGGGACGACGCGGGTTGCTCCCGTCTTGTGGTGGGCTCGCGGGGGGCAAGGTGGGGGCTTGGTGTGCAGGTAAGTCATTCTCACCGGCAGGCTGCGTTCGCTCATGCCGTATCTTTTCTCTGTCCAGTCGGGTATACAATGAGGGACATCCGCTATAAATGGAACGAAGGGCCCAACTCGGTGGGGGTGTCGAACGAGGTTTCTCTGCCGCAGTTTAAAGTCCTGGGGCACCGACAGAGAGCTATGGAAATTAGTCTGACCACAGGTATCACCCGCTCTACACCCTCCACCTCTTCACCAATCTTTCGTTTTCTGTTTGAGTAGATTTATGTCTGCTGCTGCCACATGCTGCAAATCAGTGCCCGCGCCGAGTAGTAGGACGGCCGGGCGAGGATGTTGCATGTCAGTTTACGGCAACCGATGAGCCTCGATAGGTCTTGGTAGCACCCTGGGTCTAGGATTCAGCAACGCGGGGAAAACAAATGCTCTGTGGGAGTCAGAATTCGCCTCGATTGCAGTCAGATATCTTGCTTGCAATTTTAATAAATGGAATATACTTTTCGCCCCGTTGCTTGTGATATTGTTCTTCCAACAATAGCGGGTGAATTATGATTTGTGATCGATTTACGAACGAAAGAATTGAAGTAATCGTTTGCTAAGCTTCCGCTGCAGAAACTCAGATTTTGTGAATAACCGAGGGTTCATTGGTTCACGCGTAGAGGAGAGTCGTGATCACTCTGCATGTTAGAGTAGTGAACACAGTTAGTCAAGGATCTCTCCAGAAGCTTTTTTTCGTAGCCTGCGTTCGAGCAGTATCTTACTCAAAATTAATCTGAAGTCTAAAAATCTTGATCAGTACTATCGCGTAGCGAGATTACGTACGTTCTCATCACTCAGCGTCTGATTAGTTCCGTTTTATAGGATTGTCGCATCGTTGCTATTGCACAGACCTAACGGACTCTTGTAGTATTTGCATCACTCTTTGCCATGGCGATGAAAATGACATAAGTTTGAGCGACTTCCGTCATCAGGTACAGTGAGGCTTTCTTAAAAATTTTAACTGAAACGTTTCCGACTCCCGAAAATTTATGGTAAGTCAGCAGAACAGAATGGAGGGACGCGTTACATCTTCTATGATATATTTCATTCATTGCATCAATATGATGTTTAAACTTTATGTCATCCATTACATTTTGCTTGCCTGACCGGACTATTTGTAGAGCGATAGTAAGGTACGGTGAGGTGACTTTACTGTTAGGTAGGAATGTCCGCAAAATCTTATAGTTCAGATCGGAGTTATTAACTTGGGATATCTATCGTCCAATCTGAAATTGATTTGTCGTGCCCATTCCTTGTTTTAAATTGTAGCGTAAATAAGTATTCTTATAAATTAAATAGTTAACATGGGCCAAAACTCTTGTCGAGAGAACTTACGGTAAGTATAAGTGAACTAGAAATGTGGATCTCTGAAATGTTTCGTAATAGTGTTTTCTTACCTCTCGGGCCTAACGGACAGAATTTACGCAATGATTTCAATTTCACTGTAAACGTAATCTGATTTCACTAAACATGTTCGCTACTACATTGTTGTTACTTTTATTCCGAATACCTGTGTTCTACAGAGACAGCATAACGTTCATTTCAGAGGTGCCCACTCCATTGTTTGTCCATATTTTGCAATCACTATATTAGAGTTTTAGTTATTTCTATACATATTCCTTCTGGAACGCAGATAGTTATTTTTAATTATTCGTGCATGCATTTTGTGTTGGTTAATCGCACTATGACTTGCCTTGTAGTTTTTCAAACTCATTCTTCTTTTTAAAACAAACAGCTATCTCGCAATACATCACAACTAGGAAGTCATAAGTGCATAAATATAGCCACTGCTGTTTGTCGGCAGGTTAACGCTCTTCATACAGATGCTTTAGCTTTGCTCATGGCAATGATTTAGTTCTCAAAAAATCTTGTCGTGCATGGTTCTCTTTCTAAGTTGTACGATGTATTGTAAGAAAATGCTTTTTGAAATCTTTAGATTTAGTTTATCTTGAAACTGTCTAACATTCGAAACTTCTTATTAAGTCTTCTCGAGCCTTGCCATTGCTACTTGATTACATGCCATTTTCAAAATTTCCTTGTCTTTCATTTCACGGCTTAAAGTTTCATTAATTAAATTATTAACACTTTATTCTCAATTGTAAAGTTCTTTATAAAACTGCGAAGTATATTACCATCACGACACCAAGGCGCGGTTCTAATCGTTGTATTCTTGGCAACAGGTAACTATTCGCGCCTTGCGTGCGAAATCCAGTTTGTGAGGAGTATGGGCTACTACCTCATCCAGATCTACATCCCCTCCGGACTGATCGTCATCATCTCCTGGGTCAGCTTCTGGCTCAACCGAAACGCGACGCCCGCGCGAGTCGCTCTTGGTGTCACCACTGTGCTGACCATGACAACGCTCATGTCCTCCACAAACGCTGCGCTGCCAAAGATTTCCTACGTCAAATCGATCGACGTCTACCTGGGCACCTGTTTCGTCATGGTGTTCGCTTCGCTTCTAGGTGATTTAATTTGCTAACCAGCCGGTCAGAAATCCACATCAGTTCCACAAGGCATTCTAAACATTTTAATTTTTTGATGTTCGCAGAGTATGCAACTGTTGGCTATATGGCCAAAAGGATTCAGATGAGGAAGAACCGGTTCCTCGCCATCCAAAAAATAGCTGAGCAGAAGAAGGCGGGTGCGGAGATGCCCCCTGAGGGCACCGAGCACGCGCCAAAGCAGACGGTGAGTACGCACGCTGCACGCGCACGATGCACCAAAAACCCTGCTCGATATCACCCCTGTTTAAAGGGAAATCGCAAGACTCTGTCTTTTCTTTTGTCCACGAAATGGACTTTCTTCTCTGAAACATGATTGTGGCACATTAAAATTTCTCAAACAATCTTTTCGATCGTGAGTACTATTCTAATTTTCTGCTATCCGTGAGGAAGCAGTCACTGTGGGAAGCAAGCTAAAACAAAAAGTTTAAACACACTAATTTGGCCAGTTTGGCCGGAAGATTTGCTTTTGTTGACAACCATCTGGATGCTCACATGTAAAGTTGTCATTTTGTTTTTTCGAAAGCCGGAATTACTCCGAACTTAACCATAACGTATTCGGTATGCCCCAAAATGACGAGTCAATTAAGAGAATTTTAAAACCATGTTCCTGTTTCTCGTGGACGAATTCCCCCTGTTTCCACTCCTAAACCTAGAGTCTGAGCCCGTTGAGTTAATTATCGATGTCATTAATCGAGTCAAAGAACTGTCCAAGATATATTACTAACAATTTGAGGTTCGTAAAGCTGCGCCAAAAAAATGATTAATTTTTACTTTTTTTTTATTCGTTTTTGAAGTTTGTTCTGTTTTTGCCGTTGGCTCACGGCACGAGGGAATCGCTTGGCATGACGTCAGAGAGTATGGTGAACCAATCGTCCGCGCTCACCCGCGTGAGAACACACACCCCTGGACAAAACCTCTTTGTCTTGTGCTTCTTTCCTATTTGCCCCCCTCTTAAAACGAGTAACTAAAAACAATAGACATGTTGATGTTTAGCTATTCTATCTGTTCTCGTCACATATAACTCCCCGTGCTGAGGTAGGACCGCAGCGGTGGGGTAGCTTGACGCAGCCTGGGTGGCATGAGGGTGGTCCGGGAGCGGCCGGTGTGCGGCCTGGCGTGGCAGTGGGGTGGCGGGGTTGGCTGTGTGTGTGTGTGTGTGCTTAAGATGGAATTCGACAGCAGCTGATGCAACGTAAATGCGAGTTCCTTCTCTGGGCTCACTGCTTCACTCTCATTCAAAATTTAGGCGGATCATCATGTTTGCAGGCATTGATTTGAAGTAGGATACATCGACACCCTGCAATTATTTCGAGGTTCATGTTTACCCGAGCGCTCTTTATTAGTTCCACAAATGACCGTGAGTGTGATAAACAGAACCAGATGCACCGATAACTGAGACAACGAAATTCCCTTTCAAAAATTGCAAAGAAATTTTGTACGTTTCAATTCAAAATTTAGTGGTCCCTGGCTGATACCTGGCGTGCACAAGACAGCAGGTGTTGAGTGCAGGATTTTTTTTTTTCCAAGAAAAAGCGAAGATTTTTTTTTATGCTATTTCCCCTATTTTGTGAACTCCATCTGTCCATGTAACACTATCCGGAACTGCAACATTGTCTTCCATCCATTCACGGTGAGAAACATGAACATATCACTGTAGCGATCGCGTGTACGTGAGTCCTTAGCTCGGCAACATAAGTAGTTGCACAGCTTTCCTCGCGGGCTGTGTAGTTCGTGGCGTAGCGTAGCGTGGCAGCGTCCAGGGGCGTCATGGGCGTGTCCGTCATGGGGTAGCTCTTGCGTGGCATCGCGGTTCGGCTAGGACGTGGCGTGGCGGGTAGGGCGGACAGTTGGTCACCATACTCGCAGGTCGGTGAGGTGGCAGGCGCGCTCTGTTGCAGGCCGTGCGCTTCATAGTACACGACCCTAGGGCGTACTCGAAGGGCGGCGAGCTGGTGAGCTCGGTGAACGGTCGGGGCGGGGATTGCGAGAGTAGGCCGGCCTCGCAGCCTCTGCTGCTGCCGCACCCTACCAAGGACTACAACAAGCTGCTGGGCATCACGCCTAGCGACATAGACAAGTACTCGCGCATCATCTTCCCCGTGTGCTTCGTGTGCTTCAACCTCATGTACTGGATCATCTACCTGCACATCAGCGACGTGGTCGCCGACGACCTGGTGCTGCTGCAGGAGGACAAGTAGTGCGTGTGGCCCACGTATGTGTGTGTGTGAATGTGTGAGTGTGTGCGTAAGTACGCGCACCATCGTGCATGTGCCGAGCGCCTGTACTACCCGCTGTGCATGTCACATTGTGCCAACTCCTATCCGTATCCCTGACCGGGGCGCCAATGGGTGGCCACAGAGCAAAAGAGACGCAGTCGACGTTTCCGAAAGGGCTTCCCTTTCCCGATGTTCAAACGTGCGTCTTTCGGAGGCCGTATTTAATTCGTAGATAGTGGGAACCCGTGTTTGCTTCAACGGAATATTTTACAACCATCAAGAAAGTCACATTGGTTCACACCAGTTCAGCATCCGTCCTCATCGGAATACGCATTCTTTTTAAGAGCAATTATCAGCGAACATAGGAAATGAGGCAGTGTAATGAGGAGGAACAGTTGCGATGCGACCCTCCTTGCTTTCTCGATGTCCAAGCGGTCCACGTCCACGCCTAACTCGCTTCTGATGCTCTGAGGCCCCCCAAGAGGAATGTACCAATTCCTTCGACCAACCGTAACGTAAAAAAGGAAAAACTTTCGTGACGGGAAAAACGAAATCAAAGCTCACTGTACTCATGTTGATAATTCTCTGCTGTATGAAATTTTCAGTTTGCATTATAAATCGTTCATAAGGCCAAATGACGCTGCTGATATTGGGCATTGGTTGTGACTGACAGACCAGAATATGTGAACGCACGAACAAGCTTCTGTTCATCGAGTTCATCCAGACTCTGGAGAGTTTAGCTTTTAACTGGTTTATGATTGTAACCATTTCTGCAGGAAGTGGAGCTTGAGACCATTGTACAATATCATATTGGCACTAAGTGCCCCATTCTGTACTTGAAGGAATTTGTTTTCTGGGGTTAAATGATGTTAATGTGCTCCTCATTCCTGACCAGTGGCTTTTTCGTTGAAGTCGTGTTCATATGCGTTCTTTCCTTGCTCAGTCAGAGTCATCTTCATTTACATCCTACATCCTTTGCATTTACATCCTACATCCTTTGCATTTACATCCTACATCCTTTGCGTTGATTCATTCATTCCATCCCTTTGCTGCAACCCAAGCAGCACCACGTGGTTACACGGCGTTTGAGGGCCTGAGCGCCTACCGTAGCGAGTTTTTATCGTACATATCAATGCCGATTGCGGCAACAAAACTACGAATCGACTGACATAGCTTTGTGCTTTAATTACGCGCAGTGCACAAATTGTGTCTTCGATGTTATGTATAGCATTTTTTTTGCGCACATAAAGAGTCTAATCTTCTTATAGTTTTTATATCGAAAGCCATGGCTGAACAATGGCTCAAGCTCATACCTGTCACATGATGACCGGTACATAGTGTTACGAGTAACACTCTTAGAGTTATTAGATGTAAGGAGGATTATGTCGTGTAACCACGGGTACTATAACTCGTCAATTCATACTAAGTAACGTCGTGATAATTATGATTATGGTAAATCTCTTTTCATTATTCGAAGAGTCGTTCTGTATGGACGCGGTTTCTTCACGAACTATACTTCCAAAACAACTCACGATGTTTGTCAAAGAAGATGTGGTAAAAAGTAGTAATAACAAGCTCATTAACAGGTTTATCATGTAAATCGATATATTATTTAATTTATTCTTCCATTTAATAAATACTCTGTCTAAAGTTAATTTCGAGGCCAAATCCCAACTTCCACCCTTGCGGAACCATGAAAATATTGACGGATTTCATTTTCAAAAAAGAGCAGGTCCTGTCAACAGAACACCTGCAAGAAATTATATTCTTATCAGATACCAGGAGGGAGAAGCATACGGAGATACATGGGGGCTCCACGTCAACTTCCCTTCGGTTCTGCAAATAACCCCATTTCTCAGACTACGAAAATAATTCGTTAATAATTTCTGGGTCTTGCTCCGCAGGGTACCGTCAGAGTGAATTTTCTGGACAATACACTCGATACGATTCATACACCATGTCCTACCCTGTCACAACATTTATCGATGGACGAAATTATGTTGTCACTATTTAATCTAATGTGATTTTATAAGTATTATCTGGATAATAATGTGATTCTAAATATTCCTAGAATACTAATGCGTAGTTCAGTCCTTGCCGTCAGATTTCGTCCTATCAAATATAGCTGTTTCACTTGACACAACAGCCTTCAAAACTTTGTAGCGTTTATATACTTCTAAATCTATAATATAACATTGAAAGGATTTATAGTTGTAGCTGTTTCGGCAGTAAGTTTTGTTTTTTAAAGACCATGGGCGTACTGAAAAAACGGTCCATTCACTTAAAGACAACTGACAACAACTGTTTTGCTAACGCCCTGTACATAAATATGCTTTGGAGATGCACATTGAGTTGGAAACCGTTTTGTAAACATGGAATTCTTATCATGTGACTGTTGAATAAAGAGAGATATGAGCGACTAAAACACTTTGATGCCTCTCTCTCTCTGTCGGTCTCTCTCTTTCTTTGCCCCACCACGAGACAATCGCGTTTCAGTAACATGGTATGAGCACGGGTTTGGGGACCCTTCCGGTTGCCTGCAATACGCCTGCTGCAGTAGGACTGCACTTGTTGAGTAGCAATGTAGGACACGAGTCCCGCCGACTTCACCAGCAGGACAACATCGACGCCAGAGCCGTGTAGCGGCCATCCGGACCGTTACCACGGGGTCTGCGGCATGCCTGCGGCCAGCAGTCTATGCCAGCGGCCTGTGCGCAGGCCTGTGCAGCAAGTATGCCATATCTTTTCCGATCCCATATTCCCATTCGTTTGTTGAGTGGGGGTCGCTGCAACAGACGCCAGTCGACCACTGATATACACATTTATGCTTCTGTAGTACGAAGGGTTTTGATAGACCGCCGCCACCGCCACTGCCTCGCGCCTTGAACCGCCCTACTCCCTCCCACCCTCTCCTTCCCTCCCATTTGCTGCCCCAGTGCCAGTGACGTCCCGGGCAGAGCAAAACAAAAACAGAAATGAAAGCACCTGGTAGAGACCGAGGCACCCCTTAAGCAATCCAGGCGGTCCTTGAACTCAACCCCTAGTCAAAATTGAGCATTTTTTTTTCTCCACTTGTACGTGTATGGTGATGTGCATAGCACTTAGAGTAAAAATGATTGTCACGCAATCTCAAAGACTCCATACTCGCTGCAACATCACCTCCCGCAGAGACATGAAACCAGAGACTTTTTTTTTATATCTTCAATTTTGTTTCTATCTCTTCTCTTCTGCTAACGGATAACTTTTGTAGCCTTCAGAATTTTTACATATCTTTTCAAATTCTTCTCTCTGGCGTGGTTTAACTGTAGTGCATGAAAATTCGAGTATATGGTGACAGTTCTTAACGATTGCTTCTCAAATAATTCCTAATACGTAGATCTTCTGTTGTTTCTGACGATACTCTCTGAAGGCTGACGCAGACCGTCATGCCGACCACAGTTTGCACCAAATGGGGTTTCCCAATTATTATTTCTTTTAATATCACGGAGTGGAATGCATTATTTGTGTCCTTGACGCTACCCTCATCACTCGGGGACGCAGCGCAACACGTCACTCGTCTTCAAACAGGCCATATTCTTTCGTATGAAAAACCTATAATTGTTCTGTTCGGTTGTTATTGCTGCTAGGAAGCAGAACAGGCATTTAAAACAAACTGAATAGTCTATGGCGTCAAATTAACTGCTCAGCATAACAAAGCTATTTGTTCTCAGTGTTAGCATATCAAGCCAAAACCCATTTCTGACGACGGTACCCGAGAAGTGTTGGTTGCGTCTCAGAGAAAGAACGTTTTCGGGCGAACTGTTTTGGGCAATGCCTGATGCCTGTCCGAGCGCGGCCGAAGGGAACGAGGCCAGCGTCTGTGCAGGCCAGTGTGTGTGAATAACCACCCTACCATATGTTTGTGTATATGTGTGTGTCTAGGGTGCGTCCGGTGCCCCTCCGGTGGGCTGTGGGCCCATCCCAGGGAACTCGCACGCCTCCTCCACTCATTACCAATATGTAAGTTGAAAACCTCTTCAGTGCGTGGGAGGAAGAGGGAGCGCGCCGCCGAACATGTGTCGCTCCATCTCTGTCGCACCGCCGCGTCTGCGGCCCGGGGCGTCACAAGCGAGGCAGAAGGGGAGCCGTGAGGGACCCGTTGGGAGAGCCGTGGGGTAACCCGTTGGGCAACCCTACCTGACAAGTTTGACTTAGTTTTGCGCGCCAGTTTTAGTTTTCGCGTGTTTGAGTTGGGTCGTGTTTCTTCATCGTGGCGCGTGTCGTGTTGTAAGTCTTATTTTTTGCCAAACCTTTGCGTCAGGCCTCGTTTGCGCTCTTCCAATGCCGCAGCAGGCGGAAACAGATTCAAAAGAGTCGGATGTTTCATTGCCGTTATGGCACTCAATTGCAACAAACTTAAGTAAATTTGTAAAACTCTCTCGGATCAGGCTGCGGTACTAGCAGTGCGCAGGTGCTTTACTCGGTTGGATCGCTGCTTTGCATGAAGTCGTGACAGCGTGACATGGGATGTGTGACAGTGTGACGGCGGCGTGATGTGACCGTGCCACGGTGTGGTTTCAGGTGGCGTTGCAGGGAGCGCCCAGCCACGGGCGGACACACACACTCCCCGGCCACGGGGGGCACGGGGGACACGGGGGTGGCCACGGCGGCTCCCACGGGGGCTCACACCACGGAGGCCCCATGGGAGGCCTCGGACTCGGTCCCATGGGCGGTCCGATGGGAGGCCCCATGGGGGGTCCCATGGGCGGGCCCATGGGACACCACAGCATGTCTCACGGGGGCCTTTCCATGGGTCCGATGGGAGGTCCCATGGGGGGGCCCATGGGGGGCCCTGGACACGGGTCACACAGCATGTCGGGGCGCTACGGGACGGTCTCCAGGACGGGCAGCTCTGGCAGCGCGGCGGGGAGCGAAAGAGTTGAGTGGACATCCTTTGTAGTTCGCCTAGAGTGAGTGCGCGAGTGAGTGCGAAGGGCGGTGTCTACGGGCCCCATCGGAGATAACCTCTGCCTTGCAAGCTTTGTCGGCGGGACTTGTGTCAATAGAAAGAGCCTGCATGAGTGACCTAGTAGACACAGTATTCTTACGTGCACTGCTTTTCGTTTGGGCTACTTTTTTTTGCCAGTAACTTCCGCTTAACAATGGACCTTTATTGTCGATATCGAAAGCACTTGCCTGCCCTCGTCCTCTTTCTCTTTTCCTCCCGCCATTCTATCGTCACGGTCTACGTTTTCTGCATACTCTTTTGTTATGGATGATCCTGTGGATGCACATGCTCTGCATACAAAAGTAAGCAGACCTTACGTTCACACAGTATCGTCCATAATTACACGAAAAAAATACATAAAAATCTCGTGTGTGTCGGTCGCCCGACTGGGCTCGGACTGGGGAGCGCCTGTGAATCGCAGGGTAGGCCATCCCGCACAACACGCGTGTCCGGCGCGCCAGCGGTGGCCTACCCTCCCGGCGCTCGGCCCATCCAAACGGGGCTTCTCTCAGTTCCAGCTCTACTTTCCTTTCCATTTCAATGAGAAAACAGAAAGAGGACATGGCTATCTAGTGATTGCTTTTCGCTGTCTTTTTTTTAAATTATTGTTTTTTTCAATTCCAACCCGGTTTGAAGAACATCTTGTTTCGCGAGAGATGTGAAAGCATTGCGGACCATCTCTCGACAGAGAAGGTTTTCGATGCTCATCTCCCGCGGATGTGATGTTCTCCTCGGCCGGTGACACGTCTGATCGGTGCCTCTGTGTGTGCCAGGCGGTGCGGTTCCACCAGCACGAGCAGCAGCGGCAGCAGCAGCAGACGCCGCAGCCACCGCCCAAGGCAGCCATGGTGGAGAGCTCCAACGGTCGGTCGGAAGGCGAGTCAGAGCCGTCGACGCCCGCACCCCAGCACGTCATGGTGGCGGGCAAGGACATCAACAAGCTGTGCGGGCTGTCCTCCTCGGACATCGACAAGTACTCGCGCATCATCTTCCCCGTGTGCTTTGTGTGCTTCAACCTCATGTACTGGATCATCTACCTGCACATCAGCGACGTGGTCGCCGACGACCTGGTGCTGCTGCAGGAGGACAAGTAGTGGTCTCGTCACTGTGTGTCAATTTTTTTGAAACGTTTGTGTTTTCCGTGTTCTCGTTTTCCGTTTCTTCTTTATTCTTCTCCTTATTTTCTTCCTCGCGCCCCGTGTGCGCGGCCAGGGCCGGCGGGGCCGATGCCCAGCAGTGACCGCGTGAGCACGGGCTGTGATTTGAGTTGTAGCCTGTAATCTAGCTTCGATGAGACAACATGACATTTGACGGGACCCATAAAATGAGACAAGAAATTAAAAAGTCCTGACCAAATACAGGGAAAGAGCTATATAAAAAGAAACGAAACGCATGAGCAATAATAATAATATGGAACGCATAATTGTTGCGAGCTGCAGAAAGTTTTTCAGAAAAAATGCAGTGCTGCTGGAGGCTCACCGCCAGCCACATATCTGTGATCTCTGGAAATATTTAAAAAAATCTTCGAATCCAAATATTATTAGGCCAAAACGCGTCTGCTCAGGAATGGGCGACAAACCTTCTAGCCAAATGTGAGATGTCAAGCCGCTGTCCACATGTTTCTTTCTGAGGATAGCCCGGGCCACGGGTCGGGGCTCTAGCCGAGTTTGCCGTTCAAACCACTCCACTGATTTCGACTCAAAATTGATATTCTATAAAGGCACAGCCCAGCTGTCACAAGATGGACATTTTCCACAGAAAAGCGCTTTTCTGAAACAGTGTTCTAGTCCTGTAAAAGTAATCAAATTTCGATTTTGTACACGCGAGAAGGAAGCTTTTTGTGCGGCAAACGCGGCTGCCACCCTCGGGAGGGCTCACCTCACCTCACACGGTGAGCCGCTCTGGGGGGAGCCCCTCAGTCTTCCCCTCCTCTCCCCTCCCCTCGGCCTGTCGTGATAAGGCTTCCAACGCGCGCGTTGTCTCGTGCCGACTGATAGTGTTTAATACTGTTTTATTTCTCAATGGACGAACTACGTTTATTAGCGAAAATTGAAAGGAAAGTGTGCAGCGCAGAGAGATGTGTAGTTTTCGCGCACATGAGAAAATGTATTATGAGGAATCACGTACCGGGAGAATGGTGCTATTATACCTGCTACACGCCTGGTTGTGACAAAAAAATGACGCTGCCATTTTTACAGCGATCCATAGAATCGGCACTCACAGTTCGCTCCGCGCGCGCCCCCTCGAGGCTGCACGCTGGGACCCCACCCTACCCTACCCCACCCCACCACGCCCGGGGCGCGCGGCCGCCTCCGCTGCTCGTGCCGGGCTCCTCCTCTCCCTGCCCCTCTCCCTCCTCTCTCTTCCTCTTCCCTCCCTCTTTGTCTCTCTCTCGCTCTCTCTCTCTCTCTCTCTCTCTCAGCAGGGCTCTCGAGGGGGCGCGCTGGTGAGCGAACCCATCATTTTTCCCCCGGGGGAGAGGGTCACTTTACGCTCAAACTACGCTCAATGTAATGTTTCCTCTGTGCGCTCTGTGCTGCCTCTCCCCTACACAGGTACTGTATGTATATATATTTTTCACCTCTAGGAGAATCAAAAAGAGAGAAGTGGAGAGAAAGGAGAAAGAGTCGGATATTTCTAATTTGTTTACGGGGATATTGACGACACCAGTCTGTATAAGTCTGCATCCTGTGAGGCTGCGTCAGAGGGTGAGTGTGCGTGTGGATCGGTGTGAGTGGGCGAGTCGCTGGATGTATGTGTGCGAGAGGGACAGATGGTGCGCGCTTGTGTACGTGTGAGTGAGTGAGAGTGTTATTAGGCTGGATGCAGCTGGATATGTGGATATTTCTTTCGTAGTAGTCTCGACCGCCACACAAGAAATGTCGCGGTTTATTGAACGATATTTATATGCAAGCATGATTAGATTTACTTTGGAACCGTACTGGCGCACAGTGGGGTAGCTTTGCTCGCTGAGGCTAGCTTTGGTCCAAATATGTCAAAGCGCTCGAGGGGAAAATAAGATACCAGTCTGAAAGCTTATTTGAAAAGACTCAAAGCACTGAGAGGGTGAGTCAGTAAATCCTCCATAATGTTTTCTGAGGGCCAAAGTCGCCGCGGCGGTCAGAGTATAGCCCAGCCCTTCGGTGCCCTTCGGCACTCTGTGAGCTCGGAACACCTTTACTTCCAGTCCAGACACCAACTGCGGGTGGAAAATGATGAGTATTCTTAGTGATCGAAGGGTGTATGATGGTATTCTCCGGTATTCCCTGCTGGTGTGGTCTGCACACGGCTCAATACTTTCGTCTCATTGCAATATATTTCTTATAATACACACTCACAAAACACAAAACACTACTATGTACTATAAAGTAACTTATTACACATATTTTATACACATCAAACTATTATTCGGACAAACTAAGAGTCGAGTTTAAGAGAAACAATGATACTTTTAAAAGAAAAAATGACAAAGAAAGTAGTAGCAAATTTTAAGGGAAATTAACATTAAAAGAAAACTAAGGTTCGTGGTATTGGTCATTTCGTTGTGATAAAAAGCCAACAGCTAGTCGGTGGGACTGAATATGGCCTCAAGGCCAACCCCTCGAGGCCCGAAAGGCAGGGCCAACCGGCAGCAATGGTGGAAGAAAATATTATGGTTTTATACAACATGACTCTATAGGTAGCAGTGCACTCCGCAAAAGCACGTAGCCCCAGGACACCTCCTTCTGGGCACACTGAAGCTGATACGTCCATAGCCCCCTCCCCCTCCCCCCTTAGCGCACCGGCCGCCCGGCCGCCTTGGCCCCTTCCGGCACTCCACCCCCACTCCCACCTCCCCCGTGCATCCCTACTTGGGCCGGCCCGAAAACCTAAACTGTAGTTCCCTAGGAAGTAAAAGACAGGCCTAGTTGTCTAGCTAGCTCGTGCCAAACTAAATAGGGCTGCCCTATACCCCCTCCCCTTCCCTTGACCGCGGTCACAGTCTACACTCGTTCACCTTCCCAACTAACTGGCTGTGATATGAAGCTGCTCCGAAGCTCTGCTCCGAAGCCCCGAGGCCATGCCGAACCCGAGTGCCGGTGGGCGGCACCCCGCGCGGGGCAGTCCATTATTCTAAAGACTCGTCCCTTCCGTAGGGGCGGGCACAACTCCAGCTGGCCAGCAGGCCGTCCCCGCCCGCCGCCGTCCGGGCAGCAGTGGCGGGCAGCAGCAGGCCGCTTGGCTGATCGAGGGGTCCACGGTTCGATCCCGGCTGGACCCGCTGCCCGCTGCGCCTGACCCCGGTCCTCGGCGTGCGCGTGCGGCCGAGAGAGGCCGCCCTACTTGCCAGGCTGCTGCCATTTCTTTATCCTCAAACTTTTTTTTGAGTCGTTCTCTCTCTTTCTCTCCATTAATTCGCTGAACGCCGTCCGCCATGTCGGCAACAAAATGGCTGCTCTGTCATTGGCAGTCATGTACGAGGGCGGATGATTTCGGTTTTGGACCAAAACGTATTATGAAAAACCAAGAAATTTGAAAAAAAAAAAATACTCTGAGGCGCAGCTTTGCGGAGTGTGGCGTCCCCTCTTAGGTCGGCAGCCCTCGAGGGCAGCCCAGCCCCGCGCGTGGGTGGCGGTTCGACGCCCGGTCGTGTCGATTTAGTATGTTGTCACACCTATTTATTCTTGTAGAAATTACCTTCCTCCTTCGAGTGCATGCGAGCAGCGGGCATATGATACGCATCGCTCCGTAACGTTCTTGTCGGTTGTATTGCTCAAAAAGAAATATATAAAGAAAAAAATAGAAAGGTTCAGGATATTGATTATGACATTAAAAACAAAAAAAGGGTTTGTGATGATGAGTGATTATGTGATTAAACGTAAATATGAATAATAACTGACTTTACACGATATCGGCAAACCTCGGCGCAAATACATTGTAACGTTGATTTGCCTCTGAGACTCACGTCGGCTTGGAGCAAACACTGCGCTGCCGCTACCACTACTGCCACCTCTGTCTGTTTATGGCCGGGCGCCAAGCTACGAAAACCTTCACTCAGTCACTTCATTTAAGATTTTCTCACGTACGTTTACTCAAGTTATCTATCGTTCGCGGTAGTCGAAGAGCGATCTCCTCCCCCTTTGTGCAAACTGTCGCTTTGTTCAGAGCCACTTCTTGGTCTCCCCAAATACTCTCGTGATCCTCCGGGCCACCTTTCTGCCAAGTACTGACCTTTGTAATGAAAAAAAAAGAAAAAACTTTCACCTACCATAGCGCGCCCCCAAGAGTCCCATGGGACATTCGGCTCGCGCTAAAGTAGATAGTTTCACTCCCCCTCGGCCCGAGAGCGGTTACCCACAGCACGGCTCTGAGCAGACAGAGGCGGCAGCGCCGGGCAGCACGCGGCCACAATGTACATAGCCGTGTAATGCAGTTCGTACAAGAATGTGTAAATTATAGGAACTTTGTGTAACAGATTTCTGTAAATTATGTGGAAGTGGTGGAGCATGTAGCGTTGTTCACTAAACGGTTGTTATTCTAAAAGAGAGATGACATTGTAAACTAATGTATATACACATATATATATATATATTGTTGTAAGGATTTATATATGTGTATATATGTACACACATATATTATATATATGTATATGATGTATTAGAAGATTCGTATAACATTTTGGTTGTTTTTATTTCAATAAAAGCTATTAAGGGCACCGGACTAGTTATTCAGTCAGACTCCTTGCGCAACCTCCCACTTCACTCCTAACCCTCCGGGCAATAAAAATACCAGAGACATATTTTCGTAAACAAAATATTTAATTCAGAAAGACGAACAGCAGTAAAATTCTGTTCACAGCGCAACAAACAACACTTACAAAGTGTCGATTTAAAAAAAACACAACGACAGAGACGTCCAAGATAATGAAGCAAATGCAAACCTCTCACGGTCAGTCTTGGCGCAGACGGCGCCTAGTAGGTAGGCAATCCCAACTTCGGGACGCGTGCCGTGCGGGCTGGCCTGCCCTTACTCGACGGATGGCACCTAGTCCACATGGTCCTCGATGATGAAGTGCGCGGCCCGCTCGCCCACCATGAGGGCAGGGGCGTTGGGGTTGCCGCTGACGGGGGTGGGCAGTGCGGCCGCGTCCCCCACCCGGACACCCTCCACGCCGCGCACCCGCAGCCGCCCGTCCAGGACCGGCCCCAGGGGACAGGTGGACACCGGATGGAACGCGGAGCCGGCCAGGTGGCGCACCATGCGCTCCCAGTACGGCGTAGAGCCTGGGACCACGCCGGCGGCCTCGTCGGCCTCGCCGGGCAGCTCGACGTACCGCAGCGTCACGCCGGCCTCCTGCGGGCAGGCCGGGGGGCAGTTCGACAGTGACGAATCGTTCACAAGTATGCGAATGTCCCTGCAGACCTGCGGCACCTACCTGGAAGCTCTTGGTCTGCGCCATCCGCTCCACCAGCTGCACGGCCTCCACCAGCACATCCACGTCGCGCTGGTCGGCTAGCAGGCCGGACTCGTACCGCGGCGGGTCAGCGGGGTCCGCGGAGCGCAGCGCGAGGCGTCCGCCCTTGGCCGGGTGCAGCAGGAAGGGCATCACGACGAGGATGTCAGCGTCCGCGTTGATGCGCTTGATGGCCTGCTCCACGTCGTCTGAGAAGGGCCTGCACTGGAAGGCACCCTTTGGGTAGCGGACGTGGTTGAACTGCACGCTCGGCACGGCCCAGTCCGCCGTGGACGGTGTGCGCGTGAAGCCCATCAGCTCCATGAGGCCGATGCTGGCCAGCGGGCCGGACCGCTGCTCGAGAAAGGCGGTGAGCGGGTCGACGGCGGGCTGAAGCGGCGGCACGGTGAACACGACCCCCGAGAACAGCGCGTGGTCCTGCAGGCCGACACCAACGGGGGCGTCCGCCACCACGGGCACCCCTGTGGCCTCCAGGTCCGCGCGCGGCCCGACCCCAGACAGAAGAAGCAGCTTGGGGGTCTCCATGGCGCCGGCGCACAGCACCACCTCTCTGCCGACATGCACCAGCACGGGCGTCCGGTCCGGCCCCGCCGCGGCCTCGACCGCTGTCACCCGCCCCTTGCCGTCGAAGCGGAGCTTGGTAGCCACGCAGCGCCGCGCCAGCCGTAGGTTGGAGGCCTTCCCGCCCGGCGCCGCCCTGCTGAGGAACGCTTTGGCGCTGCCGCACCGCAGCCCATCCCGCTGAGTGCGTGGGGGGTTCCCCCAGCCCACGGCATCGTCGCCGGGCCCCGGGCCGCTCAGGTCCGCCACCTCAGGCAGACCCAGCTCGCGGGCCGCCCCGCGGATGACGGCTTTCAGCGGGTCTGACCGGTCCCCCGAGGAAGCCTCGACCGTCAGCTCACCGCCGGTGCCGTGCAGGTCGGGTGCACCGTCAGTCCGCATGTCCTGGGACCGCTTGAAGAACGGCAGCACGTCCTGGGGGAGACGAGAAGGATTTACAAGGTGGGAAACATCTACAAACGTACACCAAAAGTCAAATTCAAACATGTTCAAGAAAGGTTTAAAATATTCAAAAAAGATTCAAAGTAATTTGAAGAATTTGTGAAAAAGTACATAGAAATTCGCGACACAAAATTTAAAAAAAAATTCACACCAACGCAAAGCACACTAAAATTCGGAGCTCGGGGATTTCGCTTCGGAGAGAAACGTCACTACCCCTCCCCGCGAGACGCGTTACCTTTCTGTTCTCACCTTGAACGCCCAGCCGTCGATATCCCACGCGTCGTAGTCCGCGGGGTGGCCCCTCAGGTAGGGCATGCCGTTGATGGTGCTGGTCCCGCCCACCACGCGGCCCCTTATCATGGTTGCACACTTCCCCTTCAGCCCCTGAACAAACAGAAAACACAGCCTGCTTAGCTTCTGTGTTTACTGATCGTGTTTGTCGGCTAGAAAATTGGACGCTCTCGTCAGCAAACAATACGGCGACCAGAGAAGAGAGGCATACTCGCCTTCAGGAGCCGCCGCCATCGCTGAAGTATCACCCGGAGGAAAAAACATACGGGGCAACAAACGACTTACGAGGAATGCGTCATCGCGCGGCTCGGAGCGGTACGTCCACAGGAGGCCGTCCTGCCACAGGCGGAACCACAGCCCGGGGATCTCGGCCTCGAGGGGCGGGTCGACGCCGGCCTCCATGGCTAGCACCTTCCAGTCCGGGCGGTGGGAGGCGAGGCGCGCCGCCACCGCGGCCCCCGCGGCGCCCGCCCCGACCACGACAAAGTCGAATCGTGCCGCCGCCGCATCCTGGTCTCCGTCCGAGGTGGCTGCGATCAGGGCCGGGGTGGCGTCGTCGGGGTACTCGGCGGCAGCGCCCGCTTGGGAGCGCAGCGTCTGCACGAAGTTGGGCGGCAGCGCCATCTGGAGCGGGGAAGTCTGGCCAGTCTGAGCACGCGTGGCGCCTGCTGGGTAGGCAACCACGACTTATTGCATGTACGTGCGGGCAGGCCTACCCTGACACTCGCAGGCGCTCGGCGCCGTTGTCAGTAGTGTTCTGCATCGGGCGGACATAGCACGGCAAGGCTATGACCGAGCGTCGTCTGTCTCTCTCGCTTTCACAGGGTTCTTACGAGTAGACAGAGACAGGAGATTTCGGTTATGGGCCATGTCCGAGCCAAGCCCGGCTATGCCCGCCCGATGCAGAACACTAGTTGTCAGTTAGAAGGAAAAAGAGGTTTCCAATGAGACTTGGAAACGGAAGTTGAAGAAAAAAAATACTTTCAGACCGGAAACTCTTGAGGGCAGTTATGAGGCACTTGAATGGTGCTCTGTGAATTTGGTGGTAAGTTGGCATATTTGGCGAGGTCCTACTACATCGATATTTAGGGGCCATCCACACACCACGTGACCGAATTGGGGGGAGGGGGGTTCAGCCCCTATATTAAATACATGGGAACGTTAGGTTAGCCAGGTCACGCGGGGGGAGGGGGGGTCTAAAAGTGGCATATTTTGGGTCACGTGGTATATGGATGCCCCCTTATCATTCCTGCTCTTTACACTGTTCTTCAACTTCCGTCTCCAAGTCTCATTGGAAAACACTATTGTGAGATACCTGGGACTGGGACAACGCCTAAGCACCGGTGGCCGGGGACGTTCTCCGGCCTAGCCACGACTGCTCCGGCCTCGTTCCTTCACGCAGTCAGTGGCCTGCCGTCAGGAGCGGCGTTTTAGTCACGCGGCACCGTCATGACGCAATATATTAAGTACCTACCTAAACTACAGCTCGTCAACAGACCGTCCCGTCCGGGCCCGCGACTGACTCGCCGGCTCGTGGAGTTCAACGTTCGCTCTGCTCGGGCAAGCGAGCAGGCTGCCCCCCCCCCCCACCACCACCACCACTACTACCACCAGCACTTTCCCTTTCATATCAGTCGCGCTCCTCGCTGCGTCACATAATGTAAACATAACCTCCCCGCGTCCATCAAGATTACAAATAGAAATGTTTTATCCAGTTGAAGTCCGGAGGGAATGCAAACAGACTTGACTTTTAAAGCCCCTGCAGCTTGATGGGCTTCCCTCCTACGACTGCGGCAATGTAAGGTGGTATTCCGTCAAGAGGGCCGACGCCGACCCAGCGAACAAAGCGTGTCCACAAACGTACTCTCCTTGACGACTTTTACCTTCCGTTAAAGACGGCTGCTGCGGCGATCGTACCAGTTGGTACCAGTGCGACAGTACGGCCGGAGAGGACTAGGTACTGGAGTCGTCCAGTCAGCTGACCGCTAGCGCAAGGCTGTAAGCTTACCCCTAGGCCGCTGGGCAGACCGCAACCGCAGACGCCGCGGCGGGGCGGGGCGGTACTGTCACGTCCACAACGCCCTGACACTGACACCTGATGCAGAAGCACGGGCAGACTGGCAGCATGCTTGGCGCTGCTGGGCGCTCAGGGGGTTCCGCGGTCTGGAAACAAAATGCCGAGGGGGGAGGGGGATTTGGCACATGTGTTTCTCTCTCCGTCGCGTTTCCTGAATCGCCCTCCCCCTCCCACCATTCCTCAGCCACGGCCGTCAGTATGATTATCTCTCTCCGAAGCCGATGGACGATAACGAGAAACTGAAAAGTCATAGTAGCTTCGTATTTTCTATTCTATTCGTATTTTCCCTGTGACTGGGGCCAGATGGGTTCAGTTATTTCAATATTCCGTGCAGAACACTCCTCCGTCAGCGGTCTCAGCGACGCAGCTGACGGTCCTCTGTCCCGTCCGTGTTCACGCTCTTTTCAAATATTACCCGCGCTGGGAGCTGTAGATTCTGCCGTCGGCCGCGTATGCACGTTGCACGTTCGAGTTTCAAGCTATGATTACAACGCACCTAATTTGTAAATGTGCTCCATTAAACAGAATATTGCAGTCATTTTAGTCAGTATTTGCGATTGTGAACCAGCTGCGAATTGCCTCACTCGAACTGTTTGGCCGACCAAAGGGAGAAGAACAAACCACGTCAACAACCCTGGACGGTTTTCTTCGAGAAGGCGACGCATACACCGGAACACAGCAACTTGCCCTCGTGTTCGCTCTTCAACGTCCAACACCGAGCCGAGTGGGGTCTAGGTTAACGTACTCCCGTCTGTTCAACACATTTTTCGCTATGGCTGTCGGAGATTTCAAGTCTGAGAAGGGCGTGAAGGACCTTGACGCGTTCCTGGCCGAGCGCAGCTACGTCGACGGGTACGTGCCATCTCAAGCCGACGTTTTCGTGTTCGAGGCCCTGGCCAAGGCGCCGTCATCGGCCACCCCTCACGCTCTGCGCTGGTACAACCACATCAAGTCGTACCAGGCCGCCGAGAAGCAGAAGCTCCCCGGCAAGAAGGAGGTCCCTGCGGCCCTGCTCAAGGGAGGCGCCGCCGCGGCACCCGCAGCTAAGCCCGCTGCTGCCAAGCCCGCCGCCAAGCCCGCTGCTGACGACGACGACGACGTCGACCTATTCGGCTCTGACGAGGAGGAGGACGCAGAGGCCGCCAAAATCAGGGAGGAGAGGCTCGCCGCTTACGCCGCCAAGAAGTCCAACAAACCCGCCCTGATTGCCAAGTCGTCGATCGTCCTTGACGTGAAGCCCTGGGACGACGAGACCGACATGAAGGAGATGGAGACTAAGGTCAGGACCATTGTCATGGAGGGCCTGGTCTGGGGCGCCTCCAAGCTGGTGCCGGTCGGCTACGGTATCAAGAAGTTGCAGATTATGTGTGTGGTCGAGGACGATAAGGTTTCAGTGGATCAGCTCACCGAAGAGATCCAGAACTTCGAAGACTTTGTTCAGTCTGTTGACATTGCCGCTTTCAACAAGATCTAGGTTAACTTTCCTTTTAATTTATGAAATTTGTATATTTTACGGTATATTGTGAAATTCGCTGCCCTGTTTTGTAATTTTGATGATTAAAACAAAATCTGTACTGTTGAACCAGTAAATGACGCTCACCTGTACTTTGCTTTTAATTTCATGACAGCACCTCTCCTGATGTGGATCAGTTCATAAAGTGATTAGTTGAATATCATTTTATTTTCATAAATTACATTAGTCATGCCTCCTCAATCTAAAGGATCACAAAAAAGAATCACAGCACACATATTTATTCTTAACATAAACATCTGCTGTTAAGATTCTGATAAAATTTTACTTAAACCATAAATGTTAGAAGAGAAATGGACACTTGTAAGTTTAACTTCAGATCAAACTCCAATGCTCAACTTGAGTGAGAAAGAACGCCTGTTGCCTCTTGGATACAAGGGTGGCATCTGTTGGCAGTGACTTCAAGATTTTGATTGGGAAGTGTCCTCCCTCTTGCTTCATCTCAAAATGACTCTGTATCAAGATCAGAAAAACTGTTAGTGTCTGACCAGCTTTAGTAGTATGAAATTCCAACAACCATTTCTAACCTTCAGCTTCCTTCACAATGGGCGCAATAGCTTCTTGGGGTGGTGCTGATGTGTACAGACTCCCTGCAATAACATTTATTAACTTCACTGAAGCCTTTGGATTATTCTAAAACACTGTTTTGTTTTGTTTTAGATTTGGATACTTACCAACCATATACCTGTTAGTGCCTTGAGTCACACTGATTACTTTACAGGCAGCTTTACTCTCAACATTAAAGCCTAAGCAATGGAAACGCTTATCAGTTTTGAAAAGCACATCTCGTGGAACAGAATTATAATAGGGTCTTCCTGAGAAAGGGTTAATGAAATCTGCCCAATAGCCCACATCCATCAACTGTCCACAAATTTTTTGAGCAGCAACTAGGAACTACAGAAAACAAAACAAAAAAAACATACATTCATAATGTGCTTGAATGGATTCAAAGCAGATACAAACTAATATCACATAAAGGCACTCACCAATTTAGTTAATTCATCTACGTCTTGGCGCCTTCCTCTTCGATATAGGGGCTGTCTAAGACTTACAATGGTAGTATTTTGTTGGCGAAAATTCAGCCCAGGAAACATTTCCATTAAACCTACAAATTTAAAAAAAATATAAATGAATATACATTGCCACTGAAATATTCCAAAGACTTAATAGAAAGGAAATGTAATAGTAAATACGCACCTAAGCGAAGAAGTAGAGGGCATTCCTGAGCTGAATACTCCATGCTTCCTTCCCTCAAACTCTAAAGAAATTCATAATAGGTTTAGACGACCACATCTAAGCTACAATACAAAGCATACCACAATTAGAAGTTACCTGAAATGGTCGGCTGTAGTCAAAATGAGCAGTGGAACTGTTGTCTACCCAAGCATGACCCAATTTGCCAGGCATATAAAGTCTATATCTTTGAGAAAACAGTTCCCAGTTTGGATTATTTATCCCAACTGCAAGGGTAGAAAGAAAAGAACACACTTGCAATATTTTTTCATAAGATATTTGTGACAAAGAGGCAGTTTTAAATAATACTTGCTTTCAGTTTCAGGAGAAGATGAGACTACATTATAGACATCCAGACCATCTTGGTCGTTGTCACTATTTCGCTTTCCTGAATAAAATGCTTGAAAGGAAACGTTGACACTTCGGACCACATGTCTCTTGAGGAGTCTCTGGGAACACAGCATCTAAAAGAAAAAAAAATGTGGTAAGCAACCCAATGATAACAGGAAAAGATAGACAACTACCCAAATCACAAACAACAATTGGTAATCACTGAACTTGATTGTCAACCTTCTGCATTACTTCATCTCCTCCTAGACTATATCATGATTCAATGAAGTTGAACTTGCGCTTTACTCAAACAGCTCATAGGAACTCTTTGCTCAAAACTACGTTTATGAACGGTTTATGAATTTAGTTTCAGCAAACGAGTTGAATCACAACTAGGGTTATGTTTAGTTCACATATTTTTCCAGCTTCCATGGGTACACATAAAACTCACGAAACAGACGAGACACTGAGAGTTAAAATAATACCCAAAGTGTGAAGGAAAGAACATTCAAGCAAGCAACCATTCTGACAACGAGCTATAAATCTCTAATATTCCATAATCCACATATACAAATAAAGTTACCATACAAACCTTACCTTCCTTTCTGCTTCGCGAACAACAACAAAAACAACAACACAAATGTCAAAGTGGCCTTGAGTTGTGTGTTGTGGGTGGGTGTTCGTTTCCGATAAAACTGGGTCGTAAATGGGACCAACCAGTTGTCAACTGATGTGTCGTGAACCTGCGTGGAAATTATCCTCCAGGCAGGAAGCCATTTATTTAGTGAACTTTATTATTCTATGGTGAACTTCCCTCAACCAGATTGACCGCGACCGACCTTCCACTGTCCTTTTAATCGTCTGTGGTGTGTTTATGTGCTCACCCACGTCGGCTGAGGCTTATTTTTGGGTAGGCCTAGTGTCAAAAGATAATGAAACGTAATATTGAGTAAATGAGGCGTTTAATGGAGTTATTCGTGCATCACTACGAGCCTTAAGTTCTGTCTCATCATCCCCTGCAATTTAAAATGTGAATCATTCCAGAGAAAGAGAAGTGAAAGTGTTTTTTGAGTCGTGACATCAGGGCCTACCCCGTCAGTAACAATCCCCTGCCGTAGCGAAAAGTCTGGATGGTCCTCCTCAGCCGACAGCATTTGATGATTATTATGCTTTTTTGATAAATCAGCATCAAGGGAGCTGAACACTTACATTAGAGCTTCAAGGTACTACTATCAACTGACTGTCATTCTGTATGATTAAGCCTATTGGAGATTTCTGTATTAGTACACAAACTTCTTACTCCTTGTGTGTTGTATATTTAGATGTTTGTGTGTACTTCACTTTACTCTATACACTTTTAATGCAGTGTTTCTGCCATGCTATTTTATGGGGGCTATCATTTTCCAGATGACACTCATATATGAGGAAGTCTGGAGTGAAAATGTGTACAGGTGCACCCTCATTGTGGATGCCACTGTATACATCTATCAGTCACATTTTTAGTAAATGTTATACTGTATTGTAACAAATGTAAATTTTCTTTCAGATGGAGTACAGTTTGTGGAATATGCATGGTCCTCTTACTTGGTCATCAGCCAGTTCAGTTAGTCGTACCCTGTACACTACAGTCAATGGAGAAACAATAGAGGAAATTCAAGGGGAGTTGCCAGTTGTCACAGCGGAAGAAATACATGCAAGTGATTTGCAAGTTGGAATTGATGCAGAAATTCATGGAGATGATATCTCTGGAGACATCCACAATGACCTATCTTCAGGTGTCCAAGAAGTGGTTGCAAACAGCATCCAGTTGCACGAGGGAGTTCCAACATCACTCCATGTTCAGGAAACGGTCCCAGGTAGCATTCATCATATGAAGGAAAAAAAAATCTTGTAATAGTATTTTGTAACGCACATTTGGGAAATAATATGTCTTGTTTCAGTTTGTGGTTCTCAAGCAGACTTTGTTGCAATGAAGCCAGGGTCGGAAATTGACGAACGGGTATGTTATAGAATATTTTCTGTTCTCAAGAATTCGCACTTTGATATTTTACTTTGTATTGATGGTTGACTTTTGTAATAACTAAAACAAATGAAAACAATTAAAATGTAAAGAGAAATAATGTCTGTCATCTGTAGTTCTATCTTTGATAGCCTTAAATATATGTGAAACTGCCCTTGTGTAAATTTAATTTGTCTTTCTCCAACTAGGTAAATTTGCTTGTCGGCCATCAATCACTAGGTTTAGATCCTAGTTTGGTTTCTGAACCAAACAGTATTGTGCTTAAAGTTGAGACAACTCCACAGAAGAGGGTAGGTAGAGGAACCACCAATTTTAGTATATCCTTCTCACCAAAATCATGTTATGGAATGAATCCATGTACAACTATCTTAATTTCAGATCAAAACTCAAAGACCTCGGAGAGCTGTTCCTCCAAGGGAACTCCAGGACTCGGATATAAATTTGTCAGGGACCATTCTTCCTCCTGTTGATAATTTGTGGAACAATAGCATAGTTGGGGCAAATGTAAGTGTAAAGACGGAAAATGTCATATCATATATTGATGATGAAACTAGTCGAGCTCTGTCAGTCACTGGAGAGTCATCCTTATATGAGCCAATGGTTGGTCGTTTGCCGGTCAAACAACTGGAACCATTATCTGATGAATCTGAGGAAGAATATGACCATACCAAAATTATCATGAGTGATGAGATGCAGTGCCCTTCTCCTTATGACCAGCAAAACCTCATCATTCCAAGGTGATTGATTTAGCGAGAATATTGATTCTGCTGAAACTTTTCTGTCGAGCAACCCAATCAATTTGTTTAAGCATACTTGATGGTGAAGAGTTCTGTAGTTTCGAATTTTGCATATTTATTCACATTTTCATGGTGATGTTTTAACTTTTCAGAGGGAACACAAACGTGCCGATGAAAATGGGGTACGAATGTGGCGAATGTGGATTTGTGGCAGATACTAGGCCTGGCCTCAAAAGGCACATCACAGTTGTGCACCCTACCCCTGGCCCCGATGCCAACTTAGCCCATGCTCTGATACGCAAACTGTCACCTTCAGCAGGTTGTCCTGTGACATCCTGTCGTTTCCGAGCCGCAGACCGTGATGAGATGGAAGCTCATGTTGCAAGACATGTGTCTGAAGGCTCAGTATCTTCTTCTTCTAAGAAGAAATCTGTTCCATCAAACCTGCAGAGAGTCAGGTATGGAATAGTTGCATATCTCTGATAAACAGTTTTTTCTCTCACTTTAGCAGTGTAGTTTTTAAACTTGCTGGTTATGTGGTCCCTCAGATATGAACGGGAAGAATATAAATGTCAGATATGTTCATACGCCTGTACCATCGAGAAAGCGTTCTACAAACATCTTAAAAGTCATTCTCCCGGAACTATTACTTCCCCTGTCAACACATCTAAAATATCTTGTGTTATATGTGGTAAAGATCGACCTTCAGAAGCTGACATGACCAAGCATATGCGTAAGCATAGAGATGATAGATACTTTTGCTGTGACATATGTGCATTTAAGACAGTGCAGTTAAAAAAGGTAGGTCATCTACATTTATGTTTCACTTTCTATTTTCCCAGCTATTGCTATCTATTACGAATTCTATTACGATCTAGAGCCTGCTGCATTTAATTTGTTGATTTGTGTCATGTTGCAGCTTATCCAGCACCGCCGAATGCATACAGGTGAGAAACCGCACCTCTGTCCTCATTGTGCCTATCGATCTGCTCGCAGAGATAATTTACGATCCCATGTTCGTCGTGTTCACAAGAAGGAAAATTTGTTCTGCGACACCTTTGCACCACGAGGTCTTTTGGTTGGTGCATCAGTATCAAGCCCCACCTCCAGTCATGATTAATTTCAAGGATTTTACCGTGTACATTAGTCTCCCAAATGTTTCTCCACTCATTGCTTTATCCCTTCTGTTCCTCCTTTTTTCTATTTGTGAAATTATACATTTCGGAAATTGCTTTTTATGTCTGGTTTCAAAACAACCATTCAACAAATTTTATTTGAATTTGTGATTATGTGACGTGCCTATGCTAATCCAAGCTTCTTCAATCCAGTGTTTCTAATCCTTTATATTAGAAGAAGAAATGGGCTGTCGAAGCTAGTAGAAGTAATTAGTAATTTGTTTCCAACACAAACTAACCAACTGGTAAGCAGTGTAACTGTAAAGCCTGAATATTGTAGCTCTCGAGTTAAAAGTGTGATGAGATAGGACCCTTGAAGTTCATATGTGGATTTCATAAGGTTTTGAAGAAATACCTACAAGGACCTTAGGACATAGGGAATGTGAGAAAGTTGCAGTTTCTTGAACTTGCTATAGTTTGACCAGTCAGGGTAGAAATTGAAGTGGTTAAAATGATGCATAGAGTGGAGTGCTTGGGGTGTTGAGAGGAATCAAATGTATATTTCGCAAAAATCTAGCTTGAGTGTTGTCCTTAAAGTAATAAAGGTTAAGTTATGGCTAAACCATTGTGTGTTTCACAAAATGCAATGAATTTTGTGGTTAACTGCTTACTTATGCCATTTGAACGTACTGTATATGTACCTGAAGTAGCTTTTATTGCCAATCTTCCCTTTATTTTCTGAATGCTAATTAAGTGGATCGGAGTTCCCTTCAAAGATTCAGTTAATGTAGATCTGCGATACAGCAGGTGATCTTTCTTCTGCATGTAGGGTAATCAAGTTTTATAGCACCAATATTTCTTGCTGTTGTTTTCTTGGTTTTGACATCTGAAAGCTTCTCTTTTAGTGTTTGCTTTAGAAATGTGGGTGAAAGTCTCTTTCTGTTTCAGCTTTTAATAAGTGTGTTAGCTTTAGACCACAAGTAACGCCGTAGTCTGCTGTGCAGAAGTTTTCTTACATTTCCTTTTAAGTGTGGTGTGGATGTGCATTCATATTTACATGATCCCATCCCCTCTCCATATTTTCGTTATTCATATCTTGAAATCTATAACTGTTCTATTCTCTGGAGGTACCTGTTACACAAATATATGGATATGCTTTCAAGGCCTATATTCTTTTACAATACAGAGGAGCTAATGGTTAATTTTGAATTCATTTACTTAACGTGCTGTTAAATTAAAAATCATGAGGCAACAAAAAATTTACATGAGAAGAAATTGAGATCGGGAAGGATGTGCTTCCGGTAAAATAGTGCATATTGTTGGACATATCAAATGTACAAGTTATTTTATTTGGTATGAACAGAAGGAGCTGACATGTTCCTCTATATGGATGGTATTTTTATATGGATTGTTTTCTTTGGATCTAAACATAGAATGTTTTATTTTAAGATGTCATTATTAAATTAAAGAGAAATATATGCATTAATGTTGTGAAACAATTATGCAGATTTTGTTTATAGTTCGAATCCATTGTGTGTACCCCATTTCATTATTTTTATTGAAATTTTGAGTCAAGTTAACTCTGACCACTTGCTAAGCCGTGATTTCTTGAATTAATCTGAGAAGTGTGGTAATTTTTCAAAAATGTTAAACTAGATTGTGATATGTTTATAGTATATTCTTGTTGAAGGTTTCATGGAGTTTTATCACTGTACTCAAGGAGCTAATGAAATGGATATGTTGATCTGCGCAATCCGCATAACTTTAAAATTTTAATTTTTTGTGACAGTTTTGTTTTACATTGTGTTTGGCCTGGCTAGTACAGGAATATGTTTAAGACCGTGCTTTTTGTCTTTTTGAAGTAACCATTTGTTAATTTTTCAAAACTTTATTATACCAAAGCAAAGCAAAGGTAGATGTTGTTCATTAGGGGTAGTTATCATATTCCACTTCTGGATATCCAAATTATGCATTAACTTTTGTCCAACCAAAAGTCCAAAGTGGGGTGGGGGGGGGGGGGGGGTGGGGGGGGATGATTCTGACACAAGTGCCATTTTGGTTTTTAAGATTTGTAAGGAGTCCTTTGAGACAAGAGTACACATGGCAAACCCCCTAGGTGACCTTGAAAAAGTTTGTAGATCATGTGTTCTGGATACTACATCAGAAATAGGTAATGGGTGAGGGAAAGTCAATGTGTTAGCCGCATATCCAGAAGTGGGGTGTGTTGACCACTCCTATCGTTCATGCCTTCATTTTATTTTATATTTTATGCATGCATTGTGATATATATGATATAAGGTGAATGATTAGGAGAGACTGTTAATAATGGAATTTAAAGATAGGAATGTTAGTTGTGGCCTTACTGACCACATTGAGGAGAGTTGCTCATGAGTTAGGCCCAAGTTCACTCAACTCCAGAACTGGATAGGAGTCGCTGTCATGTTGGGAGTGCTATCTGTAAATATTCTTATACACTACAGTTTTCGTTTATCCTGCATCTTTTATATGGCTGTGAGAAACAGGAAGTTCTCATTTTTATTTAGGTTTATTTGTTGTGTATCAGTCAGGCAGGGATGATTTCTTTTTTATTTTGTTGTTCGCTGTGTGAAGTTTGAGGAAGGTGCTTATGGGGTTTTGTATTAACTGTTTTTTTCTTCTTAATGTGGTGGTAGACTGGCAAACTGCTCCTAACAGCATACTTCAAAGGTACGCAGTCAGTAAAATTTGTCCTCTAGAGCTGGTGTTTGAGTTGCAGATACAAAGGTTTCCATTTCCATTTCAAGGTGATGTGATTTTGTGAGTGTGTGGGTTTTTATTCTGCGCTGGTCGCATGTTGGATTATCATTGGATAATCTAAACTCTTCCTATACATGCCTTCTCCCCTCACCTTGAGTAAAATGTGGTGTCTATTGTCAGTCTACAACTGTATTAAAATATGGAATTTTTCTGACCCTCCATTTGTTTCCTATTTAAAACAACTGTTATCATTCAGAATCATTTGATTGTGATTTGTGCCATAATCTGCTGTAGCTTGTGTTTAAAATTTATGTTAGTGTTGTCTCTGTGGATGAAGAAGGATCAGATGCATATGTGTTCTTTAACACTTGCAACATAGGTCATGTGATTTTGATGTGATGGTAAGATAATAATTATTAAATGGCTGTACCTCATTCATCTAGTTCTGCAAACATTTTAGGCAATTGGTGCACACCTCAGTGATTGGAGGGTATGATTATTTTCCAGTTGTAATTTCACCAAAAGTTAATGTGCAGATTATAATTTTTCAGTTAAGGCACTGTTAAGAGTGTTATTTTTCTGGTTTTATGACTTGCAAGGACAATAATAAAAATGTTTATGGATGAGGGACGAATCTGAACAGGAAATAAAATGTTTCATGCGCACCTCATTAGGTGCTGTGTTAAATGCCTCCTTTTGAAAAACGTCCTTTTTTCGGTTCTGGCTGAATTACATTCCCTGGTTGTAGGGTTTATTTTGTTAGCAATCAATGCTCATGCTTTTTAAATTATCAGTTTCTAATTCAAAATTTATTAACAGACTCGTTAAATATGTTCATCATATGTTGTCATAGTTTACACCCAACTGTTTTCTTGGTAGTGTTCAGACTCCCCCTATTCCCACCTAGAAGAGGAAACTTAATTCAAAATGGTACCTAAGTATCTAGTTTCCCTAAACTAAGTTAAATAAAAGACCTGTGAACTTCTTATGTAGCCTTTCAATCTTGTTTAAAATAGTAAATGTTTCATATAAGAATTTGTTAGTCTTTGGAAATTCTCATGTGAATGTTCATTCTGTGTTTGGAATAAAGAATACTAAATTGTGCAAACCCTCAACACAAATTAGTTAAGTTTTTTGTTAACTACACAATTGACCACAATGAAAATGTATGTAAAATATTATGGAAAAACAATTACAGACTTCAACATTTCTTTTAGCTTAATTAGATGAGAAGCCGAAGTGCAGCTTTCTTGTATTGTTCCAAGCCATGTTTCGATTCGCCTGCAAAGAAAGGAAAAATCCTGACAGTTCAAATAATGTTCACTAAATTAAATACTCGACATGTTCTGCATATAGACACTCACCTTCAACAACCTCCTTTACCGCTGCACCATATGCAAGATGATCTGGCTGAATTTCTTCTGGTTTTAAGGGCTCGTGGAAAACAGATTTCCCTAATTTATCTGGTGTCCACTTCAGGATGGATGCCAAGGCTTTGGATGAAACATTCTTGTCCCATTCATATTCCTCCATGTCTTCTAAAGTCTTTTCAGATTCCCAAGTTTCAACTTTCTACAATAAGAAAGCCAAATTAGCACCTTACGAAGTATTACTGACTATTTTGTAATAAAGTCATCATGAAGACAATAACTTACCCAAGACTCAAAAAATAATGCTGTCAGAAGATATTGAGCATAATCATAGTTTTGTTTACGCAAGGGACAGCGATCCGTAACAATTGTTAATGTTCCTGTTTCTTCATCATATTGATCTCTTACAAGTCGCATAAATTTGTCCCGAGCATGTTTATCCAGTGGAATATCTTTAACCTTCAACTAGAAAAGGCAAATAGTAAATTAAAAACAAACAAGTGATTGTGATTACAAGTGAGGCACTATGAAAATTAAGGGATAATTTTGATAAACACCTTGACTGTGACAATCCTGGCTTGAGGATCTCTGATAGTAGGTGAAGAATGCAAATAGTCATTAGTAATGATAGTTAGTGGAAAGTGCTGCTCACACTTGGCTTTTGTATCTAATTCTACAGGGAAAGGTGTACAAAACTTCTGTAGTTCTTTGCAATGGGCTTCGATAGCAGGCGGAGTAAGGTGAAAGAAAGTTGGGATCTTCATGAGTTCCACATTTGCGTGTTTCCCAAATGAACTGGCCTTGGGCTTAAGTCTGCCTTGTCTCACAGGAATGGGTATAGAATTTGGATCAAATGTGCGAGGTCCTGGCCAAACACTTTTCCAATCCACATTAGCTACATCAATTTTGTCAGCTCTGAAACATTAAACATAACATACAAGCACATTACCTTCTGAGAATTTACATGGAAATTGCATGAAAATGAATAGTAACAACAATGTGACATATACAGCGAGGAGTAGCTTCTGACACACCTTTTATAGTCTTTGGACATAACCATGTGAAGTCCAGGCTTTCTCGTTCTTTTTTTCTCCACGAAGCGAGGTGGTTTGATTATAAGCTGTCTAAATTCATCGCCTGGAGGATACATAAAAGGAAAATCACACAATGAATGATCCATAGCATGGGTAATATTTGAGGAAGAGACAACACTTACTAACGTCTCCAAACTCAGGTGCATCAGCACCTGCTTGAGCGGACAATCTCACGGCATGATTTAAAACTAAATGTGTGCCAATCGGTTTAAAACCGAGGCCCTTAATAGAGTTTCTTGAGACCGATAGCAGAGACATAATTTTAGTACACAACTCAGCTTTAACCTCCTCTTCCCTGTGTCCTGTCGTCTGCAACAGCAGTGTGAAGTATTATAGCTATTACTATTGCATTACTATTGCTATTGCTATTGCTATCGCTTATGGCAAATTAGATCGGAGGCCCTGCTGTGAGGCTAGCAGCAGTTGATATGAGAAATTCTCTTTATTACCCCTTTCCTCAGGCGCGGTCAAGAACTTGTGTTCAGGGTGCACAAGCAGCACGATGCGCACTGTTCGCTTGTGATCACAGGCAGAAGTTAGAGTCCCTTCTGTGGAAAAAGCAGATGCTGCATTAATTCTATCGGTCGGAATGTTCTCTCTTGTATCAGACCAATCACCTTCTTGAGCATTGTGTCTTGAGTCCGACTATCATCCCTTCGAAGTGAAACTATTGGTTCCAAATTATCGGCGCGCCGTTGCGTAGGTGAAACTGGAACTTCCCTTTTGAAAGATGGTGGCAGGGGAGGTAAAGGCTGTACCTTCCCTGATGGCGGTGTTTTGTCTGGTGTGACGTCACACATACGGTGGAGCAGGAGTGGGGAAGGAGGGCACGGCGTATGTGGTATGTCACGACTGCGGGCTGCCGTGAGTCACGAAAACAAATAAGGGAGCACATGACAGTTGACTTTTATCGCTTAAGCAGAAAACAGCCGTGCATATCCTCCTGAAGCAGACGGGTGAGCGCTGACTACGAGCGTCAACTCAAAAATTTTGGTGGACGGTTAACTCTTGCACCACTGCAGGTTAATGCACCGGTTGTGGCGAGTGTACCCCGAGCTGTTTATCACATATTCCGGTCGAGCTTAATTGCTTAGTTGCGTCAGCAGACAACTCATGACTTCTCCCCTCTTGCTCAGGCCCTGAATTGAAGCTTGCATTTTGCTGCAGCCACCATGTCATACCCTCAGAATTTGGTAAGTAGGTTATTGATCAGCTTTCGCCTTCTTGACAAACTATCAATAGTGTTAGAGAACTGGTTACTGATCTAAGGTTTCTTTCAATTCCTTTTACCCACCCCTTCTTGATTGCATATTAGTCTGCATGACCATGAATTACCCATTAATCGGCTGTAATCTGTTGGAACCTTTGTCTCTTTTACAAGGTAATGTCATGTTTGTTTGCATTACCATTTGTGTAGGTGGTGCCTTACCGTGGGGTCATCACTTCAGGACTCTTCCCAGGCCGCATGATAAGAGTTCAAGGAAGAGCTCTCCCTTCAGCTCGAAGGTAATATTTCCTAAGGGTTTGCATTCCCTGAGTAGACTAAGCAGCATCCTTAAGTTATGTACTTGTTTTACTCTAGGTTTGCCATCAATCTTCAATGTGGGCCAAATACTGAACCTCGGGATGATATTGCTCTTCACTTTTCCCCTCAGTTTGATTGCCAAAAAGTTATCAGAAATACACTTCAAAACTTAATGTGGGGACCAGAGGAAAGCCTTGGCTACTTCCCATTCAGTCCAGGGCAGCCCTTCGAGGTTATTTTACTTTGTGAAGGCACTCATTTTAAGGTATGTACTGTGGACTTGCTACAGCTGTTTTAACAGGTTTCAACGTAATTGCAGAAACTTTTTCAATTTAAATTGTTCCAGATCGCTGTCAATGGACAACATTACACTGAGTTTGAACATCGCATGGCATTCCAAACCGTTTCCCACATCACTATTGATGGAGATGTTGAACTGACAGGCGTTCGCTTTGAAGATCCACCTCCAGAAGTTGTACCTGGTGGAACAGTGGTTCCACCTTCAAGTGGGTACATCATGCCAATGGCTTATGATCCACAACCAGCAATCTACCCATCTGTTAACCCACCTGCGTATTCAGCATATGCACCATCATACCAGTCGTATCAGCCTCAAACCTATGTTGTGGAAAATCAGGTCAGTACGAAAGGATTATTTCCTTATTAGTTTCCCTGCATTCTTATATGTTCGAAATTTTTCTTATTCATTGTAGCAGTCTAGTGGTGGAATGGGCAAGTATGGGTCCGCAGCTGTCGGAGCAGCAGCTGGATTGGCCGTTGGAGGCCTCGGTGGATACGCTCTCAGCAATGCTCTTCATCACAGTGGATCATCATCATGTTCAGACAGTGATTAAATCTTGTTAAGTGCCTTCACTCACTGTTTTCTTGGCTTTGTGAACACAGATTTATGGATTGAGTGGTATGGTAGACTGAAATACTTTCCATATTTTGGTCTAACTTTTTAATACATCATAAACTTGTTATAAACATACAGTCTACTATGACTTTTTCATAAAATCATAAGCTTTTGCATAGCATCATCTAAATTGTTTTTGATTTTGAATTTTATAAATAATAGTATTGTGAATTGTTTAAACCACAGAACCATGTGAGATATTAATTAACTCATTGATTGAAGAAAACCTCATGTTACCTGCATTCTACTGTAAGTCTACATATTACTTTTAGTAACAATTGCAAGATAATGTGTGTTTTAACACAAGACTAATCTCTTCAAAGTCAGTGTTAGAAGATTAAAGATTTTATTTATATATTAACCTTGTGGCAGGGGTAGGTTGGTAACTAAGAAAGCTAGTTTTGTTGACTGAGGTGGCTGTGCTTGTTGATTTGATTGTTTCATACCAAAATTGTATTTTTGTGCATAAATTTTTGAATTGGATTGTGGTGAAGCCAGTCTTTGAGTGCAGTGGTCTGTTGTATGTAAAATGTATACTGCTAACTGTAGATGCATGTTGCCTTATGATGTCATTCAATTTTTATTCCAGTATTATTTTTATTGAGAGATTTATTCTCTTTTGAGCCATTCCTAATTAGATATGCTATCTTTTGTGCAAAGACCATTGCATTTTTGGGCTAGAATCTAGTAATTTGTGCTAGTTGCACACCATTCTGTGCCCACTAACATATTTGTGCCTGTGTTCCATTATTCATTGTACCTCCTTATTTTTTGCTTTGCTTGTTTCTTCAAAGTAGATTCCAGCTTATCTGATTACCTATGATCTGTTCTTGTATTTTTTTTCACCCTCTTTTCAAGACTCATTGAACTGTACATGAATCTCCTTGTATATTCTTTCTGCCAAGGATTACTTCACTCAAATAAAAAATTTCCGCAGTTGTATATTAATGTAACTTGTGAAAAAAATTAATACCCTCATCTCCTACGCTTCTTCCTCTCCGGATTCGTACCCCTCGAACGCGACAACTTGGTCCGCATCCGTGCTCAGGGTGTGGGTCCTCGGCGGCCCTACCCCCATCCCCGCCCCCGCCGCACACTTCGCCCCGGCGGCCCCGCCCCACAATGCATCCAATGCAGGCGGCAGGGGGATGGATACGGGGATCGGCTGAACGGAGGGCTTGGACAGGGTTCGTGGCCCCCGCTTAACTGTTGGCAGGATATAGCAATATGAAAAAATATCGAAAGTGGAACGAAAAGTAAAGCTAATTCAAACAGCTGCACAATGCATGGAGGGGGGATGACGATATCCGCTTATGGTTAGATATGAGAAGCGAAGCTGCTGGGGTCACACCAGGGACGCAATAAGTCAAAGATCACACTGAACGAAATACGAACAAATAAAATAGGTGGCAGTACTTGACAATGCTATGCACATAGCTGGGAGGGAAGTTCCGCCTGGTTTCAAATTGGACTAAACGGATAGGCGGAGTTCTGCTGGGCGAAATGGATGAACGTTCTGTTCCGTGCCTAGGGTGAAAGGCCAGGTGAGTGGATACATACAGGGACAGGGTGAATGGAAACCACATCGTTTGCACAAGGAACGGTGGATTAACGGTAAAATCACTCGACAACAATTATGGTCCATACACATTTATTCATATTAACGTAGGTACAACGGATAGGTTCGATGCACAAGTCAGCAGCGATATGACCAGGACTCAGGACTAGAAGTAACAACAAAGGCAGAAACCTTTCAATTGGATTTCGGACACAGACGACGTCGACAACGGCCGGATCAGAACCGCTCCGACCGGGTGTGGCGGGTATAAGCGGTGCCGTGGCCATGGCCGTGGCCCCCGTGGGGATGCTGGTACTGGTCTACCGCCTTACCTGTCGCTCTGCGCACAGGCGGCGAATAGTCCGGTGGGGGGATGAAGGGGAACTTGGGGGCGTTGGGGTTGATCCGCACCCGGGGCAGCATGGAGTCGCTGCCGGAGGCGGTGCCGGGCGCCGGGAGCGTTGGCATAGAGGAGCGGTAGCTCGGCGGCGGGGTGTCCTCGACCTCCCCCCGGCCGTTGTGGACCGGCTCGACGAAGCCGAAACGGTGGTGGACGAGCGCCGACGGCCGCGCCGCGGGGCGCGCCCTCAGCTCCACGTGCTTGTCCGGCTCCTCCATCCAGGACAGGTGCGACACGTCGTCCAGGTCATCCTCCTTCGCCTGGCGTATCGAGTTCAAATATCCAGTCAGTTTCCTCCTCACAACCACTCCACTCGGGGACGACTTGGAAGCGATGGCGTGGACTCACCCTGGTGCGGTCGTCCATCGACCTGGGGCCCTGGTGGTACCCGGGCGTCTGCTGCTGCTGCTCCTGAGGCTTGAACGACGCCCACGGCCTGAGCACGGAGGCGGCGGGGGCGGAAGCGGTGGCGGCCGCCTCGTCGGGGACGAACACGGGGTTCTGCACACCCAGGCTGTGGCCGTTCCTGTAGTCATCGCTGCGCGCCGGGAGCCCAGTCCGGGAGTCGGGTCAGAGATCAGGTCGGGAAAGGGGAAGACGTGGGAGCTTGTAGTTCACAACAGCTTGAGGAACACTCACGTTCGGTGCAGGAAGCCGTCGATGGGCCCCTCGCGCTTCGTGGCCGACGGCGAGTCGGAGCCCCCAACAGGGTCGCGGTGTCCGTCTGCCGCCCGCCGCGCCGTGCCCAGTCTGCAGGAAAAGTAACAACAGTCAGTATCTGAACACAAGGCCACCGGGAACCGGCGGCGGGTTGAAGTACTGTCTCCTCGGCTGACCTGTACAGGATGACCAGCATGCAAACGACGTTGGCGACGAGCAGGACTCCCCCCCGGAGAGCCACGACCAGCATGATACCGGGGCAGAATTGGAGGGTGCCGAAGTCCCCGGGGAAGGACTCGGCGCCCTGGTCCCAGTCCGAGAGGGTAACCACGTCGTGCACCATGGCGGCGGCCAGCATGACGTCCAGCACGGTCACGAACACCACCGTCACGGACCACGCCACTGCGCTGCCCCGCACGGAGCGGAAGCCGCCGAGGCGCATCTCTGTCGGCAGCGGCAGCGGGGTCAACGGGGGGGGGGGGGGGGGGTCACAGAGGCAGGGACACGGGGAAACGCAGGCCCCAACATTGCTAGCGGGGGCGGGCCCGGGTGTGTACTCACGTCTCAGCATGACGCTGGAGGTGACGAGCCACAGGACGGCCACGACAAGCGTCGCCGCCATGAAGCGGTACACGTTCCGCGGCGATGTCAGGCCCTGCTCCGCTACCAGGTACACGCCGGTCTCTGCAGGCACAGGGGAACAGGGAGCTGGTGAGTGCGGCAGCGGCAGCGCCGGCAGCGCGGCACGGCACACGGGCGACGGTGATGGCCCCGGGGGCGCCTGCGAACGCGGGTTAGGCAAGCCCGCACAGCAGGAGAGTGCGCGCTCTGCCTACCTCCCGGGCGCCCTCCGCCGCCGCAGCCACCGCCGCACTCCGCCTAGATAGTCTCTAGTACTCCGCCCACCTCAGCAGCTGCAGCTGACTCCCAGCCAGCGCGGTGAGGATTGGGCACGCTGGTTATCTTCCCAGTTGTTTTCTAGTAGTGCGGGCTAGAAAATCGCGGCAAAGACGCGGTAGACGCAGTGCCGCGGTCGGGGTATTCGAACCCTGAGGCAGGGGCCGGCAGGGACTGACCTCGGAAGTAGAGGTTGGCGAGCAGCGCGGTGAGGTCGTCCCAGCGGCCGCCCTTCGCCGGCTGTTCCGGCCCGGGGATGATGTCCCGGTACAGGAGGGCGGCCGTCACGCTCATGCCCGCCCATACCAGGCTCTGCAGCTGCAATCAGGGATGTGTCAGGGGGAGGTGAGGGTGGTCGCACGTCACCCAGTGGCGGTCTGGCCCGGCCGGGAACCCGGGCCTGGCCGGGTGGGGCCCCGGCCGGCGGTGGACTCTGGGCTCTGGGGCCCCGGCGTTTTAAGTGCGAAAATCAATCAAAAATATTTTGGGTTAAAAATCGCTAAAACAATAAAAGTTACAGCGTTTTCCTTGAAATTTAAGGTCTTCAGGGCCCTGCCCTAGCCAAATTGACCTTAGAAAATATTTTTAAAATGTTCTGCAACATTAAATTTTACTGCCGCTAAGGGCTGTTAGGCCCCATTCGGGTGCCCTGCGCGACCCTTCCCTATGATTGAAAAACCTCTGAAAGAATTATTTTTGTAAATGGCATGAAGCGGAAAACCGAGTGAGATGTAAGGAACATGACTTTTTGAAACTCGTGTCAAAACGACCCGGTCTGCCCTCTCGGTCTCGGCAGAGAGCCCCAAAAAGGGCGCATATTGGAAGCCCCCACCCCCCTAAAAACATTAAGATTTTCTCCAAAATTCATTTTTCTTGTTTACTTCTGGAAGGTAGGCAATTTCCTAAACAAGGTTATGAGGTGGGCCCCGAGGTCCCAGACCGCCACTGACGTCACCGACAGGAAACTTGGGGTCGGGAGGCAGGAGCGCGGCAATCAAGCACGGAACGTTTCCTCTTATTGTTTATCGTGCGCCAGTCACCACCGACGCCAATTTTATTTTTATCTGTCAGCCCGACAAAAGAGAACATACTACTTGACCCTGACACCACGTTCCTTGCGTTACTCATCAGTCAGCTCTGCTATGCTGCTATCGCTATTGGAGAACGGGCTGAGAAATTCGAGTTCGGCGGGAGGCGGGTCCAGGTGCTACTACTCTCGGGGGGGGGGGGGCGGATCGAGGAGAATAAGGTGCCAGCGAGTGGAGGTAGAGCGCAGTACTTACAATGCCGGACACGGCCGCGGCGACGCCCCACGTCGTCACGCCGGCGGGCACCTCGTTGCCCTCGCGGTGCGGCCTGGACGGCGAGCTGTAGCGGGACGGGCGGCCGCCCCCGGCCCCGGCGCTGGCGGGGTGCTGGTGGCGGTAGAGGTCGCGGTCATCCTCGTCGTCGCGGTGGCCGCGGTGCTTGTGCCTCGCTCCGTCCGGCGGCATCCTGGTGGCGCGGCAGATCTCTACTCGCGCACCTCCGACGGCGTTCGCTGCTCACCGCGTCCTCTCGGTGGAATGGCGAAAGCGGCGATAACACAACAGGTCCCCGGTGGCCGCGGGCGCGCATGGGATCGGATCGGACCGACGACAACGACAAAGGCGTCAGCGGACGTCGGCGTCCTCAGCCCTGTGCGGTATCGGAAGGGTTTGCTGCCGGCAACGGCGGCGAGGAGGGTCCAATCTTGGGAGCAACCCGATCACGATCAGCCGACGGAAAGGGAAGCGCCCGTGGGGTTGGCGGAGCTTGAGCCGCCACAAGAGCGAGTGAGACAGAGACAAGGTCGGCGGGGGTAGGGAGGGCGAAGCCGGGCGGGGAAGGGCGGCCTACCTGTGTGCGCATCTACACCGCAGAGCGTCCCCGCGTATCTAATCTGGCCTCGGCGCGCAGCGCGCAGCCCGCTTATCATGAGAAAAAGCCCGGACAGGACACGCGCCGTGCGCGAACCCCGCGGCCAACACAGACGGTGATGGAGCGAGCACTCTAGGGATCCCTGACCAGGTCTTCTTCAGAGACACTGTCAGTTTCAGGTCCACCGGGCCCCCCTCCCCCAAGAAATAACCCAATGATGTGTGAATTTATACGCCTGCGCCGTGCTTCTCGTTCCCACCAACAAGAATCTAGGCATTCCCTGTCCGCCTAGAACAACAAGAGGGAAGTCCATATTACCCCGTGCGCCAGTGAGGAAATAAACCCGGGCGATATATACTAAATTAATCATTTTATTGACTTCACAATGCACTTATAAGGAAATAACAGTTTATTTTCAGTCTATTTGGTAGCAGCCTTAAATATTTTATCACAGGATTTTATTTTTGCACTCACAAACTGACGAAGGGGTTTTCACTCGGGATTTTCGTGTACAGAGTACTACATAATACGTCTATTACGCGGTATTACGCCGGTATTACACTGGTATTAATGACGTATAGCACCATACATTTTACCGTTTTAGAGCATATTTTGTTATTGTTCGGTATTCCATTACACGTAATACCTTGATCAGGTGTACAGGGTATTACGCAAGTGAAAACCCCCTTGCAAACAGATGATAGAAGTTGTAGTTCGAGATGCTTAAGTGCTAATAAAAAAGAAAAACAAGGAAAAACAATGGGACTAGATATTTTAAAGCAATCACTAACAAGAGACATCATAAACAAGGCAAGAGCAGACTGCAGGGATACAAACAGGAAACATTAACACTCATAAAAATTGTATTATTCTTGACTCAAGAGGGGAGGGGAGATTTAGGTTCATCTAAATCAGAGAGGGCAGCATCAGATTCATCAGTAACTGAGTATTCAGTTTTATCGGGTGAATTTTCCCTATGTAATCTCTTTACATGCTTTTTTAAAGCACTTCCTGTTACGAATTTTTTGGGGCATTTTTCACATGGGTGTGGTCTTTCCCCAGTGTGACTACGCATGTGCACATTCAGTCTTTGCGAAAATGACTTTTTACAGATGGGACATGTTACTTTCTTGATTTTATCTTCATGCCACTTCATGTGAACTTGCAGGTAGGCTTTACATGAAAAGCTTTTCAAACACTTCTCGCATTTAAATGGCTTGTTATCTCTATGAGAGTTAAGATGAGATTCATAAAAATCTGAAAAAGTAATGAATCAATGAGCACACAGATAGACTCCTGCAGGGTCTCAGCAATTTGTTGTCAAGTTGACCTTAAGCCTACCTACCTTTGCGGGTAAAGCCTTGAGAACAAATATCACAGGTGAAAGGCTTGGTAACTTCATGTGATTTAGCATGATGATTAAGATTGCTAATACTTTTATATCTACGCCCACAAACCTTGCATTCAAATTTTTTCTCATTTGAATGGCTCCTTTTGTGAGCTTGTAGATCACTAGGTTTTATAAAAGTCCTTTCACAGTGATCACATTTGGACAGAGCTTTTTTCAGAACATGTGTAGCTTTAATATGATGCTCTAAATGACTTCGCATTTGAAATGTTTGATTGCATCTATAAATTAAAATAACATAACATTAGCAAGGAAAACAAATGAAAAAATTACTACAGCACATAGAAATATATTACTCACTTATTACAAACAAACGGTGGCATTTCTGAAGTGTTTCCTCGTTTTAATGAGCTGTTTTCATGAGATGTTCGTACAGATTCAGAAGTCACGTTTGTCTTTTTCCCACAGCGTGACTGAGTGTGTAGTTTGAATGTGCATGGATGAAAAAATAGTGTTCCACAAAATTTGCAGTGCTTTTGATAAACAAAATGTGAGTCAAACATGTGATCATCCAACTGCAACTGGTTGTGATAGAGCTGGCCACAGAGCTGCATCAACAAAAGAAACAAAAAATTAAATGACACTCGGACTTATTACATATATTACATATGTACAAAAGTGAGTATAAAATAAGGTAAGAATAAAAGCTGTACCTCACATAAGGAGGAGTCTGATTTTACAAATTCAGAAAGATGATCCTGCAGAAGCTCATTTGAAGAAAAATGTTCATGGCACAAATCACAAATGAACTTCAACTGATGCTCAACACAACTTTCTTTTCTAATATTTTCTTCCATTGTTCTTTCTAACCGTAACATTGCATGACAATTTTCCATTATGCATTCTGAACTGTGAGGCTTTTGTTCATCAACTTGTTCAACGCCCATAGAAAGAATTGATGGAAAAGACAACTTCTTCTTCCCAGCTACCTTGGCATCTCTATTTTCTTTATAATCAATTTCCATGTCCAAATCATTTTTAGTTAACTTGTAGCATTTCTCCTCTTCTTCATTTGCTCCTTTGCATTTTGGGGATGATATGGGTTCTTTTTGACACGCTAAATGTTGGTACCTTGTCACAACCTCTTCTTTGCTTGTAATCTTTTGGGAGAGCTGACAGGGTTCAATGTGAGAAGTTGTTGATTCACCATCGTGTTTAGATGACGGATGAACAGAGGACAAATGGAATGACTGTGAAGATATGTCAGAAGGTTTTTGTAGACTGCAGGTTGCCTGGTGTGCAATATTTTGTGCCTCATGCTGCTCATTCTGCACAATATCTATGGAATGATGCTCACTCAATGATAGGTTGACTTTATTTATACTGTTTGCTAAAGACAGGGCTCCTCCTGAGAGCAACAAATACTCTTTCTGCTCAGCATCATTTGTCTGCAACATTAAAGGATGAAAGGTCAATATATATAGACAAAAGAAATAAATAACAACTTGATAGAAAAAAGTTACCACATGTTGTGCAGTCACTTGTTGCCGAGCTACAACAGGCTTTGCAACAGTCGAATTGCCTACAAGGGTGTCGTGGAACAATTCTTGAATACTGACCGGTGTTGATAAACTTTTTATGTTTGTAGGAATATTCATCAAAGTCGAGTGATTTTGTTCCTGCACGTGTTCAGGTAACTTCAGGCATTGATTGTGGTTTACAATAAGTGGTTTGGTACCAGCTTTGATCATGGCTGCAATACCTTGTTTAAGTGACTCTAGTTTGCTTTCAAGACTGTCAACTGTATCCACCAAATTAAAACAGTTTTGGCACATAAATTTGCCATTCACATCCAAAAGGCCTGTTTCATCAATAGCAACAACCTAAAAAAAGAGAGAGAAAAAATTAGTAGAGTCAAGTTGAAAGAAACAAAGAAGCATAGTATCAGCAATACCAACTATTGACTTCAAGTATAAAAATATCTAGGATGAGACAATTTAGAAATAAAACACACCTCATGTAGTTTTGTTAAGACTGGAGTCTGAGAACTTGTTGTGAGTGGCATTTGAGTACTCATCTGAACAAAAACGCTTCCTGCATCACCATCAGAAACACTCTTTTCACACACTACACATTTTAACAATGCATGATAAGACAAACATTCTTTTATTTGAGATTCAGTTAGTATCTTTGGTTCTTCCCCTATCGCTGATTGTTGGGTCTCTTTCCTAGAATGGTGGTCACTTTCCCCTCTTTTATTTTGAAACACCTCAGTTCTCACTGTTTGATTTTCCCCCTCACTGACAACACCTTGTAAAAGTGAGCACTTAATATCTTCAATAAAAATCTGCAACAGATTAAGTTTTAATTTTTAGTTTTAAACCACAATAAATGGTGAGGTGCATGAACAATAAAATGATATCTTTCAGCATCCATATGCATACCTCACTTTCAGTCATCTGGGATCCAAGATCATCTCCTGTATCCTCAACAACAATGTCACTTTCATCACTGTCACTGGCAGCTGATGAAGGCTGATGACTTGTTTCTAGTGACTCCCCATTATCATTTTCTTGACCAATGGACGAGGGGTAAGTACTGCAGCTTGACATGTAATGACCAAAATGCTCCTGAGTGAAGTGGGTTTCAACTCTAGAGGTGCTTGCAGCACCCTCAGCCAGAGGAACACTTTTGCTTGATGTGAAATCACTAAGAAGAATTTGGGGAACAGGTGTCTGGTGCTGATGCACATCAGCTTGTTTCAAACTATCATCTTGTGGGTTGAGAGAGAAAAGGGCATCTTCTGATAATATCCCAGGCAGTGGCTGTGAAGTGTATGAACAATAGGACTCTTTGAGCACATCCTTTCCAACAAGATCAGTCTTCCCACAGAAATTAGATGGCAGGCTAGCACTGGACTCTCCAATATCTTGATGCTTTTGGTCAGATGGATCCAACAATATGAAGTTAATCTGGGGTGGAGGGTTCTGATCTGTAAATTTGTAAGTAGGTTTTTGGATTTGCTGAGGATTGTACGCAGCAAACCAAGCTGGTGAATCTACAGCTGACCCAGAGCTTTTAGCAGGCAGGCTCACAAGATCTCTTATTGGAGTAACTTTCGAATACAAGTCACTGATTGGTGAGCACAGCTGACTCTCAACTGGAATGTAGGTTGCCCCATTTGAACTGCAGCATGGGCTCAACTGGCTGCTACAAATTGTAACCTTATCAGGCAGACCTGGATGCCACTGGAAAGAATCAATCTGACTGTATCCACTAAAACTAGCTGTTGGATATGAACTTTGAGCAGTAAATCCATTGTATAAGGCATTGTATAAAGTGTTGGTAGGATCAGTTGCCATTGCCACCGAAGATGCAGTATAATTCACCAGAGGATCTTTCCGACATGCTGGAGATGCTCGGATGTGTGCTAATACTTGAGAAACCTAAAATGTCAAGATCAAAATGCAAAGTTAATCGATTTGTACATGTTACTAAGATAAAAATCAACACGTTTCATTAAGACATTGCTCAAGAGTGAGGCTTACCTCAGTAGTACTAATGCCACAGGCTTGGCAGTGGTAATGGTCAGAAGTAAAGGTACATGCATTGAAGCAGCAATCCCCACTTTGAAAAATTAATCCATTGGTTTCATGGTCCCATGGAGTTGTGCTTCCATCTCTCGCTGATAAATCCTTTCTCTGCTCTGCAGTTGCAGAGGCCTCCATTATGAATATGTACCTAACAAAAAGTAACACATTAATACAGTTAAAAGAACTGTACATCAAATTAGGTGTAGGTGTGAAAATCAGTTAACCCAAATCAATTTGAATTGACTCATTTATTCAGTGTTCACCTTTATGTCATCGCTATCCATATTTATCCTCTGTATTATAGGATCACATCGTTGCCGTACTTCAGAGTTCTGGACAGAAGTTAAATTTCTTCTCTATCTTAGAATGATGTACAATATTTGTTTATGTTTACAATTCACAACTAAAAACGAATGAGGTTACAGGCGGGTTACAGGGGATCTTGACTGGTCACAAGTGGTCGTCGTAGGGAGAAGGAGAAGGGGGAGGGGAGAAGCATGGAAGGCAGCAGCAGCAGCAGACAGAGAGCTTGGATTTGATCGGTTTTGTGTGAAATACCTGTGTCTCTTAACAGAATTCAATCAATTCCACTTAAAAAAATGTCTTTGTGGATTAAAGCAGCGTTCATGAATGGTAAAACAGCACACCGTTATATTATACGAGTGACATTAGTGTAAAATATTAAAGAAAGAACAGGTTATGTTAACCTGCAAGAAAATATTTATTTTGCAAACATTTCACGAGGAGATTTTCAATATTTTTAAGAAATTCTCGTCTTACGGATTTCATGAATGAGTTTGTGGCCTTTTCTTTGAGGAACCTACAATACTTGTTTTACTTGCATCTCTTAGGCTTTATACCAAAATACCAAAAACCAAATGAAATTGATAAAAATGCTGTGTGTTTACTTAAATTTTCATGTGCAGGACGCATGTTAATGCAGCAGCCTGTTGTGCAAAGGCTGCCACAGATTGCATATGAGCAGAAGAGGACGGCATATTTTACCATGGGAATACAGAGACTGGGCAAACGCAAGGGACGCAAACCTCGGCCCTCATCAGATAAACCACCTGTCCCGCCATCTGCTTTGTATGAAAATGAAATAGATCCGGAAGTATTCAAGTCCCGAGCTAACGATCTTGTCAGTTATTATATTTCTTCATTCAAATATCTGTATTATGTCTTTGTATGACCATATCCTAATTAAGGCACTTATTTTTCTACCTATAGCCAGAAGAAAGTATGGAGAATCCTTTTGTTCAACCGAAACGCCAATGCATTCTTTGCAAATATGGGGTCACTCCTGATTACAAAAATGTGAAACTCCTGTCCCAGTTCATATCATCGCATACTGGTAGAGTTTTTGGACGCCATATTACAGGTCTCTGTAAAATGCAACAAGAGAGAGTGGAAGAGGAAATCCTGAAGAGCCGCAATGCAGGTAAATGTGCCCAGTGAAGAGACATTTCAAAATGATTAATTTACTTTATAACCTTCTTTTATGCCCTTACTTTTGATGCGGTTCAAAGACATAATTATTGGTTTATTTTGCTTATTGTAGGTTTTATGGCATACTATTACAAGCACCCAGAATTTTTGAATGATCCTAAGCTGTGTGATCCTACAAGACCAACAAGACCCCATCCATATTAGTTACCAGATGTAGTATATTGTATTTTGACATTTCGTGATTGAAATGTTGTTTTGTTTACTGAATTAGTTACTGTAAATAAATCATCAATGAATTTTCATAGGGAACAAAGCTCTATTATTAGTAGTGGTAAATAACATCACTTTGTAATTATTGAACTTCGAGAAGAACATTCATTCTATCAACGTTAATCAAAGTCATCAGAATCTAAGTTAAAATTTACTAATGATGAGGGAATTCCCAGTTGTTGCAGTAGCCTTTCCATGCTCACGATGCCACCCCTGCTTGTCACTGCTGATAGGAAGTCTTGCAAGGCTTCTTGGCAGGCCAGTAACCAACGTTGGATATCAGTCTTCAATTTCTCAGGCTGATACTGAAAAAATAAGATAAAGAGAGAGAGTTGAGCTGTCACAACTGGCATTTTCATCACACATCTTAAAATTATGTGTTTACCTTATTACAAAGTATCTGTGCTTGCTGGAGTTCCTTCAATTGTCTTTCCTTTTGAGCCACCCTTCTCCGCAAGGCATTTAAATCTTCAATTGTTGGGGACAAGGCAAGCCTCTGGCTTTTTGACTTGTCCTGATCAATGCTATTTTCTTGAAGTGTGTCTGTCAAATCCAAAGGACGCTTAGAAAGGGGTTTACTGACACTGCTAGTTTTCTGGTGAAATAATTTTGAACCACTAGCAATTAGAGACATGGTATCTGTGTCAGTTGATGTCACAGCTACATCACTAAAACGCCTTTGAGGAGGTAAACAATTTGAGGCACATAAGGTGCTCGAGGAAATTCTTGATTTTGGAGTTCCATGGTTAACGTGAACTAATGGTTCATTCACTGATGATGCTGACAGAGGATCAGATCTGGATGCACTAGGGATTCTTCGTAGACCAACTCGGCGACATGGTGTTTTCACATGATTATTATTCATTCTGCGATCATGCAGAGTACAATGTTGTCCAGACCTTAGCGACTTCCAATAAATGAGCAGAACTTAGGACCGTGGCTCGTTTATAACCTCCAATCGATCAAAATACTGGTTTGAGGTATTGCACAGTACAGCAGTCCAATCTTTAATATTGAAGTATTTGGTATTTTCCGCACAATCCTTGATATGACCTCAACTTATTCAGAATGAGTGCTGAGACCGTGGTTTCTAATCGTTACACTCTAAATTTTCGCGCCCATGGTACCACTTCGATAGTTCGATATTGAACCCGAACCCGATAACCCGATACCCCCTATTCGAGAGAACGCGCGATCGACTCTATCGACTGGTTCCCGCCAGAAAAATGAAAAATGGGGCAAGGTGGGTGCAGGATAAAATCAAAATGAAAATTATGTTGCAAGGCCGTCAAATGGTTTATTTTCAAGTAAAATGCATCAAAACCCTAAAGATAGGATTACAGAAAAGAATACATCAATTTCAGTCAACAAATGCCCGGATACACACCACATAATAGAATAATAGAAAAACAGCAGGTACAATAACTTAAAAATTACAATAGCTGACTCATGCTACACCATTCCCAATGGTCTTTACATGATGGGATAAAATCTTAGAATCCCAGCCACAAGACCAAAGAGTACTGTTTTTCTGATTCCAAGAAAGACCTCGGACAAAGTCTCCATGGCCATCATTGGTAAAACTGCAAAAGAAATACACACACCACAATTATACAATACAAATTTCATCAAAATTTATCTTTTAAAATTGTTAAGGAACTTGATACTTACATTACTACCGGTGATTCACCTCCAAAGTCAAGCACTGAGATTTTAGAGCTATCTTGACAAACCGCAATAGGACCCCCCCTGAAGAACAAAGCCAGATTTCTGTTTAGTTATATGCTTAATTACGTTCAAACTCTTTTATTTATATGCAACCTTCACACTACTTACATGCTCGACATGGATTTCATTGAATGAACTGGTCTTTTACAAAGTTGAATCTTGGTTTGGCTTTGGCTAGTGTTTCGTATATCTATGGCATTAAGTTGGCCATCAACTCCACCCACAACAACAGTCATTTCATTTGCCCAAGATAATGAAGTGAAGGCAATTCCACTGGAACTAACCAGACCTGTAGATAACAGAGACATTAGAAGTACTCGTATATCTAAGTCTAAAAATGCCATAAAAGGATTTTTTCTTTAAATATTTTTTAAAAATCATCACAATCATACTAACTGGTAGCAGGAAACTCTTCTCGTGTGTCCCAGAGAAGCGCTGAGCCATCTCTCGAACATGAGGCAAAATTTTGAGTTTCAGCAGGTCGAGTCCGAACAGATGTGACGCTGTGAGCATGTGCAGGTGAGAAAGTATGTGTTGCAACAAAACTTTCCAGATCCCAGATTTTGATACTGAAAAATATTTTTGAAAAACATTATTCTAAAATGTCATAAGGTATTTAAGTAAAGGAAATCTTCAACTACATAAAAAATTTCGTGACAGGCACCATTTATCCTGGCTGCAGGACACAAAGTGAAGACCATCTCCACCAAGATCATCAATATCCAAAATTACATCATTGTGTTCTGACAAACTTGCATGTCCTTGAATCTGAATAGTTTCCTGTGCTGCAGGAATATTTTTGGTACCAAGAATTTGAACAGACCCAGAATCACAACCAATAATAAACTGTACAAAAAGAAATACAAAAATTAATATTCTCAAAGGTGCATTTTCTTAAATACCGTAAAATAGCTAGGTACCTTTTCAGAACATCTGAGAAACCGCCCGACATTGACACCACAATCAAGCTGAGCTCCAACTAGGCATTTTTCAGCTTGAGGACTCCACCCATCTCCTTGTTGGCATTCGACACTATTAAAAATCCAAACTGATCCTCCCCATGAGCGCGATGTGAGATCCGATGTTCCTATCAGCAACTTATCTCCATCTACAGGAAACGAAAGTGATTGAAAATCATACAAATTAAAAACCAGCTGAAATGATAGAAAATATTAAATGATAGAAAATATCATTACAGAGGTGAAGTCATTGACTTCAGCCAAACAAAATTCTCTTGTAGCGCGAACCCAAGGCATCGCAGAACAAAAAAAAAATGCAGGGATTCAGAACAAAAAAGTAGTCACGAGTGACCTTAACTATAAACAACAAATCACGAGAGAATCCAGTAATGTCACTGAGCAGATTCTAACCTACCCGGACTCCAGTCAAGGAAATCGAAGTGTTTGTCCAGAGCAGAAGGGGTAGGTCCCGGAGGGATAACCATACGAGGTCCAGTTAGTATACACGAATCGGCCATTGCCTTGGACGAGATGGAACTCATAACAAATCAAGTGACAAACAAGCACACGTGCGTGCAAGTAGTGTAGTGTTTGAATTCGAGCCTCCGTACCGGCACGACGGGCACGACGAAAAGAACACGGAACAGGTGGTGCTCTCTGTGGTGCGTTTTGAGGAAGCACAAACCGCGCTTCCGAACTCCACCGACAGAGGGACACACTGTGCTGGGACCTCTATTGGCGGGAACAACCAACATAATCGGGATCGGGTGTTCTGTCACATTTTGATTTCATTGATCTGCAAAATAATTTTCAGGATACCTTGTGAGTAATTTAAGATTTACTACAGAGAAGCCTAGCTGTATAACAAGATTTTGTCGCAGTCACTAACAATAGCTCATTTGCATACCAAGAAGAAAAATTAAAAACTTAAAATCGGCAGACAATTTCAAACGACCTTACAGATTGGTGTGGTGGTGCCTCTCTGGTCAAAGATACTAGCACCAGGGTGTGGTCATATCTCATGTGCTAATTTTTTTGACATGCGCATGAAGGGTGCCTCGTGAGATTTTTCATATTTTCTTCAGTATTTAGAAAATTGAGACGCCTTGTCTCTTCTGCGTTTTCGGCGGATTAAAAAGTTTAGGAAAACGGAATCGGCACTCGCACCTCCGGGGATGGGGAAGGACCTAGGCTGGGACAGGGCAGCACGGGCCCTACGGTGCCGGGGAAAGGGCGAAAGAGGAGGGGGAGGGGGCTTGACGCCTGGTAGGTTCGCCCATCCCACCGCGCCCTGCCCCTCCTGCCCCCGCCCCTGCTCGGCGCGGCGCCCGGCCCGCAGCCTTACCGCAGCCCTGCCCGGCCCGGCCCCGAGCCCCTACCCGGCACCCGGCCCAGACCGGTGCGGTGCTTGGCTCGTGGTGCTTCCCATTCTGGCGTTCAGTTGCCGGCTTCTCGGCGGCGGAGTAGCCAGGCAGCTCGCGGACCAAAGGACCGGGCGGGGACGGGACGGGGACGAGGCGCGACCCACGTTACGCTCGTGCGTCGAGTCGTTCGCGATCGCGAGGCCAGACGGGACGGGACGGCATGCCTCCGTGTGGCACCACGCGCACAGCAAGCACCGGCTGCAGCAGAACGCTGGACTGGGAGAGATGCGACTAGACACGCGCAGTTGTCGGCAGTTTTGTTTCGGAAAGGATACCAAACGGCAACCGGGAAACGAAGAAGTTTTCAAGAAGACTTCTCTCCAGACAAGCAGAAACGGCAAGAAGTTGAACAAAAAAAAGCCGGTTGGCTTAAAGGCACTCTGACACGCGACCACGTGCCCGCGGCACAGAGAGCCCGGTGTCGGCGCGCTCTTCGACATTCCTCCTCTACAAGTGAACCAAAAAAAATAAAAAAATAATCATACATTCTGATTACGTGCTCAGCCAAAGGACGAAGAGTCTCAATTCGCGGAAAAGTCTTCATTCCCCCGTTAAAAATTCCGTCGGCAGCGAGAAGATGTCTGGGGTGGACCAACCCCAGTGGGAGTGGTGGCGGCGCCTTCACGACTGATTGGATTACCACCCCTTTGCACAGTGAGTACTGAGGAATTTATGATTGAATTACAATGCGAAAAAGACAGACCTGGGCGCGAGGAGCTCTGCGCGAGACACACAATCGAACACCGAGGGGCGGAAGCCGGGCAGGACCGCAAATGAATGAATGGACGAATGAATGGGCCGAAATGGACGATGCTGGAGGTCAATGACTCTTCGATAACCCTTGCTTTTTATTTCGATGCATCCGAGGCCATCTTAGTGCTCGCATGTAGATTAGAGGGGGAGGGGGGCGTCTCTTTAATCTCTTCGCATACGGCGATGATGACGGCACGGACGGAACTGCGCGATGTACCGAGAGGCCGGTTATCCCTTTGTGTTCGCGGGGGGGGGGGCAATTTGTATGGGGCCGGCTGGCCGAGGCGCGGAGAGGAGTCCGGGGTCCAAGTAGTACTGCAAGCGCGTCAGCTGCTGGCCTGGGCGGGTTCTAGTGCCGGCTAGGGCGTTCACAGTGTGACCCCTGGTCACCTCCGGCCGCCTCCGGCCACCCCCGGCACGCCTCCGACCCGCCCCCAGCCCGCCCCCGACCCGTCCCCCCCCCCCCCCCTCTGAGTGCGCGGCTTATTATGTCATTATCAGTTGCGAAACGCCGTGGCCGACTGCTAATGAATGACAAGCGCCCAGTCAAAGGCTCGCCGGTGTCGGCTTGTCGGCCCGCACCAAAAGAGGCGCTGGCGGCCCTGGCCCTGGCCGTGTGACCCCTGCAACCACCTAACCGATGATAAAGCACCGGCCTGCGGCCCCTTGCGGCCCCACGCGCCCCCCTGAGGCCCCGGTGGACCGCGGCGCTGTGGTGGCCGACGTCTGATCTGGCTCAGAGCAGAGCGCCTGCGAGTGCCAGGGTAGGCCAGCCCGCAGGACACGCGCGCGTGCCGAAGTTGTGGTTGCCTACCCAGCAGGCGCCACTTCACGGATGATCCCGTGGTCGGTTACGCGGGGCGGCGGGCGGGGGTTGCTGAGCTTGTACTGTACGAACGCCCCGTGCTTCCGGACGCGCGCGCCTGTGTTTGTGTGTGTGTGTGTGTGTGTGTGTGTGTGTGTGTGTGCGCGCGCGCGCGTGCGTGTGCGCGTGCGTGTGGGGGCATGCCGCTGGGTGCTGTGCCATTCCCTGCCGGGCCGGGGCTGCCGAGCCGGCGCGGCGGTGGGGAGGGGAGAGAAGGAAAGGAAAGGAAAGGAAAGAGAAGGGAAGAGTGGGTTGACTTGGCGACACCACGATAAAACCGTGCGAGCCCGGCACAGCCGAGCCGAGCCGCGCCAAGCCGAGTCGGGCGTTTCAGAGGATGTGACATGAATGGCGGGCCATCCGACCTTGACCGCCAGAGGAGGATGCTCTCCCCGTCCCTCCCTCCCTCCCTCCCTCCCTCACGGAGGCACCGAGGCACCACCGGGCACCACAGCGGGCGCGGGAAACCTCGGGCCCGGCCCCTGGCCCCCGCTCCCCAGCCCCCGGCCCGACAAGCGCCCGCCTCTGCCACTAGTGTTCTGCATCGGGCGGGCATAGCCGGGCTTGGCTCGGACATGGCCCATGACCGAAATCTTCTGTCTCTGTCTACTCGTAAGAACCCAGTGAAAGCGAGAGAGACAGACGACGCTCGGTCATAGCCTTGCCGTGCTATGTCCGCCCGATGCAGAACACTATCTGCCACTCTCCTCTACTCACCGTCCACCGAACCAGAAGTAGCGAATAGTAGTCACAAGGTTGGCGCAGATAAATCCACGATTAATCGTTGCGTGGATTTGTCGCGTTCCCGCAGTGCACTGTATTGACACGATGAACGGCTCTCCCCCCGCGGCCCGTCGGTCCGGCAGCGAGCCGGGGTGGGAAAATGGAAATGTGTTCTGCATCGGCACCGTGACAGCCGTGTCCGTGTGGTGTGGTGTGGTGGTGTGCCTCCGGACCGGATCCATCCCCACTGCCGGGCGCTCCCGGGCGCTGCCGGGTGCGGCACTGTTTTCCGCGAAAGCAGGCCAGACCTCAGCAGATGGTGTCGCTGCCTTGCTGCCGCTGCCTGCCATGGCCTGCCTGCCTGCCTAGGCCACGCTTTGGCGTTTGCCAGGCTGCTTCGCGGCTTCGCTGCTTCCTCGCATCGCGGCCCGGGCATCGCCCGCGCCGTCCCGTCGTCTGCATGGCGTGTTTCCGTATTAGCGCTGCCTCCCCCCTCCCCCCTCTACCCTCTCCCCTCCTTTCCGACTTGACTTGCTGACGCATCCCGCCCTACGACCACACGCCCTGGCCTGGGCCGTAACACTTAGGATACGGAGTCAAAGAAGTCACACGTTGGCACCCCCCCCCCCCCCCCCTGTCTCTGTCTCTCCCCCCCCCCCATCCTCCCTCCCCCTCTCTCTCTCTCTCTCCTCTCTCTCTCTCTCTCTCTCTCTCTCTCTCTCTCTCTCTCTCTCTCTCTCTCTCTCTCTCTCTCTCTCTCTCTCTCCCCCTCAGCGCGTTTACCTTTCCGGCCGTCGGCCTCAAACTGCTCTAATTTGGACAGCCGTGATCGCTCATCATGCTCATAAGCAGAACAGAATCAATCTTCCTTCTGGACAATCGAGTCGCGTTACCTTTATTATCATTATTCGTTTTATTTTTTTATTTTGTGCTGCTGTTTGCCAGTGGCCCGCAGGTCCACGCCACGTCCAACCGTCCAACCCTTATTCCCCCCCCCCCCCCCATGTCGCCCGCGGAGGGGTCAATGGTTCTCTCTCTCTCTCTCTCTCTCTCTCTCTCTCTCTCTCTCTCTCTCTCTCTCTCTCTCTCTCTCTCTCTCTCTCTCTCTCTCTCTCTCTCTCTCTCTCTCTCTCTCTCTCTCCCTCTCCCTCTCAATGTCCTTCGAAAACCTCGACTCGTCGTCTGCATACAAGGCTTATTGATTCACATAACGACTCTAGGCCGCCGTTCTCCGATCGATAGTCCCAATTAATTGTGATAGAAGAGCATTTCGCTAGTGGCAGCAGGAGATCATGGCTTTCTCCCCGCCGCTGCCGGGTCACGTGACGTTGGCCGTGCACTTCGCTGGTCAGCGCGGAGACCTTCGGCGGCCTGCAGCTCTAGCCGGCTCTAGGCTGCAGGCAGGGCCCCCGGCGCCCCCGGCGCCCCCGGCATGGCCGCTGACCGCCTTTCGGTGCTCGCGGCCTTCGCGGCCAGCCGGGGGCTCGCCTCGCCGTTCGGTGGCCGTCGGCCAACCGATATATCGGCTGCCAAACACGCATCAAAAGAACCGCCACCGTTATTGTGTTGATTCCGAGGAATCTTCGCCAGAAAATGGTCGCAATTTGTTGTTTTTCTTCGATTTAGAAGTAATTGATATAATTACAATTCCTGGAATTGTCTGGCGCGCTGGCCGGGCCGGGCCCGGAAGATCCAGACCGTGGGTGGGGCGGGTGCGTTACCTCATGTCAGCCTCGCGCAGCCGACGCTATGCAGCCCTCCTCCCCTCCCCTCCCTTCCCCAACCCGCATCGCCATCGCAGATCTTACATCATCATCGCCACCGCGTAAAGCAAGCACCACGCGTCCTTGGGATGGAGTGAGGCGGAATGGAAGCAGCAGAGCGAAATTTTTACGAGCCGGTGTGTGTATGTGTGTGTATGTGTGTGTATGTGTGTGTGTGTGTGTGTGTGTGTGTGTGTGTGCGTGCGCGCGACCTTTCGCCTGCCGTTGAATGGGTACTGGGTCGGCCGACCCTCTGCCGGACTGGGCTAACCTTTCCCGAGCACAACAGCGTGAAAGGTCCTATGAGTGAGTGCTAGTGGTAGTGCTGGTGCCGCCTCAGGCCCTCGTCACTATTGTCATAACACGCCGTCCCCCCCCCCCCCCCCCCCCCCCCTCTCCCCTCCTCCGCTGCCTCCTGGACTGGCCTCTCAGCCTGCAGTCGGGAGGGTAGGCAACCACGCTCCGCACGGCTGCAGAGGTTTGCCTACGTCCCGGGCGCCAAGCTCATGTCGGCTCACCCTCACACAGGTCGGCTGCCTCAGGGCAAGGGCGAGGCGGAAGCGGCTGCGCTGCGAGCGGCATCAGCAACAGTTAGTGCAGCAGTCCGGCCGACAAAATAAAACACCCACGGTTCGGTGTGTGTGTGTGTGTGTGTGTGTGTGTGTGTGTGTGTGTGTGTGTGTGTGTGTGTGTGTGTGTGGGGGGGGGGGGGGGAGTGATGTGCCAAAGAGGCAGCGGCAGACGGCGGAACGGTCGTCGCTGCGGGAAGCCTTCATATGTCATATCATCGTGCTTACGGTCGAGTTCCGCCCCGCCCCGCCCGTCTCGTCGTGGGCGGGGAGAGGATTCGCGGAACCGGAATAAATTTGCGGACTGGCGCGGCGCAAGCGTGGCGAACTCTTCATATGTGCCCGACTGAGCCGCCGGCCCGGATAGTGTACATGTCCCGGGCTGGCGCTGGGCCGGGCTGGGCCCCGCCCAGGGAGTGCTGCCTTGCTGCCTACCTGTGCGCCGGCCGAGAAACAGCTGACCGCGCCGAGCCGGGCCGGGCGGCTCCACGCGGCCAGTCCACGCACCGGCTGGTGGTCACTCCACGGCCTACCAGCCCCGTGGCGGCCCATGGCGGCCAGAGGCTGCGGCATCAGCACTCTTCGGCGGCCGCCCGGCACCGCGGCAGCGCCCGGCCCGGCCCGGCACCATGACGACGGCCCTCAGTACCGAGGCCGAAATGGACGCGGACGCACGCACGGCCGACTCGTTCCTGCTCACGGAGAGAGGAGGTAGCGGCCGCGGCCGAGGCTGGGGAGATCGGGAGCCCCGGCTGACTCCGGGGAGAAGTGGGTGTGCATGTGGTGTTGGCGATGGCGATGGCGATGGCTCACCCTTTGACTCGTCTGCCGCAGAGAGCCCCGGCGACCGGCACGACGGTGACACGGACCCGGAGACCATGGGGCTGGGGCTGGAGCGGTGCGGCGGCGGCGGCAGCGGCGGCGGCGGGCGCCGGGAGACGCGCGCGGCCCGCGCCGCCGGCGTGGCGGCCGGCGCCGGCATCCTCGTCCTGCTGCTGCTCATCGTGCTGCTGTGGACGGGCGTCGGCACCGGCGTCTTCCGGCACGCGCCGCAGACGGCGACGGCCCGGCGCCGGACCCCCAGCGACCCCACCACCACGACCACGACGGGCGCCGGCTCACCCGAGGGGTCACCGCTCGTCCCCGCGCCGCCGGGCCCCGGCCAAGGCCCCGGGGCCACCCTGGGACCCGGTGACGGCGGCGGGGGCGACGACGTGGGCGGCGGCCTGCTTGACATCGGCGGCGACAACGACAGCGAAGTGGTGGTCATCAGCGAGATGTTGGAGCAGGACAAGAAGCCCCTGGAGGTGGGGCTGCCGGCCGCCGACGAGGACATGGAGGACGAGACGCCGCTCGCTGACAGCGCCCCGGCCGAGACACAATCAGGTGAGTGCACACGCCCTCTTCTCATTCCGCCCGGTGACTCCGCCGCCTCATGGCCGGCCGGACCCATCATAGCGTTATCGTATTTCCATTTTCTGCGTAAAGAATAAAACCGACAAACGAAATCTCTACAATGTAAGCGCTGTGCGGTGGCGGCGGGGCGGCAGCAGTAGCTGCAGCAGTAGCGGCAGCGGCAGCCTCTGCCCCGTCCGGAGCCGTGCGGCACGGCTGGTGATGATCGTGGCAATATGCGGGGAAGGAAATGCGGTTCGGTTCGGCTCGGCGGCGGAGCCCAGTGGAGCCCGGCCGCGGCGACGCCGAGGCGAAGCCAATCCGGAGATGAGTTGCGGTGTTGTTGGTCCAGCAGACATCAGGCCGCGTGTTCAGCCTCCATAAAACACATCTTTTACGAGAACCGTGTGGATTCTGGATATCACCTTTACGAGTCCCGGTCCGGCCCGGTCCGGCCGGAGGCTGGAGGCCTGGGGCCTGGCTGGCTGCGGGTCCCCCCGGCACGCATTGTCCGCCCGTCTTGTTTTATCGCGCACATAGACTACCGGGCCGTCGGCGTTTGCAACTCTTGGGCCGCGCTCCGCTCGCGTTACCCCGCTCAATAGACCCTGTCCTGTCCAGTCCAGGCCCGGCCCCGGCCCCGGCTGATGGACGATGGACGGGCCCCCGCAGCCCCCGCAGCCCCCCGCGGCCGCCGCGCACCGCGGCCCCCGTCCGTAGTCACTGACCGGACGAGCAGCCGTTTTTCGCACTCGGTCGGCACCGGTACGCGGCACGCGTGTCTACCTTTACCAATAGTCATCCTCGCTGATTGTCTGCTGCTCAGCCATCGGCGGCCAGAGACACGGGCCTGCTGCCTGCTGAGCCTCTCCCCGATGCCGGATCACAATCTCGTTTGCTCCTCCCAGGACGCTGACAAGGACCGGCAAGGACGTCCGACGCGGGCTCAACATGTGCTACCCCCCCCCCTTTATTCCCATCCTTCCCCTTTTTATTATCAAAACGGCCGCCATCAACACCGCAAGTCATTTCGCGAAAGCTTGGGCGGGGCCCGGAGCCCTGGATAAACTGGCCACATTCTGGGCTCTAATTCTGGAACATGAAATATGACGAGATGTGCGGTTTACGAGGGTATTTAGCATCACCGACATGGCCCCATCTGTCGCAGCCGCCAGCGGCAGCCAGCCCCCGACAACACAACATAACACTACCCGTCGTCAGATTTGTAACGATTTTTTTTTTTTAAACTTTTTATTTTATTCCTCCCTCTGCCGTTCAGCGGGGGTAATGTCACAATTGCCGCCGCGTTCTGTGTGTACCCGGCGTTTGGATGAGGTGGACGACAGCGACGTTGCCTGGGTCAACGCACCCGATTCGGGGCTGGGCTGGGCTCGTGAGGACAGGACGCCTTAGGCGGCCTTAGGCCCTTGTCGCCTCCGGTCGGGCTGGACGGTACGAGACCGGTCCGGTCCGGAGGAGGGGAGGGCCAACACGAACGCGCCGTGTCCGTGTCGGCATGGCCGTGGCAAGGGCCGCTGCCGCAGCAGCAGCCGATGCACCATTCAGACTCTTCGTGACGAGATTGACAACGAAGTCGACGCGCCGCGAAAGCCCCCCCCCCCCCCCCCCTCCGCCGTGATGTCACCCATGCGGGAACGCCGCGCGTACCGCCGTCCACCCCGATGGGACAATCACTACCTCCTTTCGATGTACACAGATTTTTAATTATGGCCTTTTCTTTCATTTCATTTTAATTTTTCCCAGCCAAATATTGATGTTTATAAAAATAATATGGGCCTGAACCTGAAGTTTTTTGTTTTCTCTTTGCTATTTTGACATTTGTGTTAATTTTCTGCTTTCTTGAACATTTTGTGTCTTAAATTTGACTTTCTAATTTTCTTTTTCTCGTCCGGATTTATTCAGATTTTGCCACTGCACACCAATTTTTTCAAAAGAAGTCCCCCCTGATCCACCCTCCCCGCCTCCTTGTCGTGCTCCAGGCTCCTCTCATAGTGGCCGCTGCCGGCGTGTCCTGATCTGTGGTCCGCGATGGGCCGCCGAGAGTTATCTGTGTTTCCTGGCTCGTGCGCCGAGCCTAGCCCAGCCTAGCCGCCTTCCCTTGCTGGCTCTGGCCGGGCCGGCAGCGGCCGGCAGGGAGCAGTGAGGTTAAAGGCGTTGCCCTCGGTATACTCTCTGCGTGTATCTCACACGCAGAGCGCGCGGTGTGCCAATGATAGTCCTCACACACTCGTGCCGCAATAAATTTGCCGGCACGGCTAATAAAAATATGGGGGATCCAATTAAATTTGGGTGTAAGCGAGGCTCTCCGCTCCCGCACGGCCGTCTGGTTGGTCTGGTCCAGTCTGTTCGTGCCTTTGCCCGCAGCGGTGTGGGTCCGATATCCCAAGCCTCGTCCTCGCATCGACTGCCGCTCGTTACCGCGGGGAGGTGAGGACACCTTTGGGCGGTGGAAACCTCCCGGCCTGCGGGTACCGTAGGACGGTCCTCGTCGATACCCCGCGCTCGAGGGCCTGCGTCGCCGCCCGGGCGGACTCTAGCGCACTCTCGCTGCGGGTCGCGGGTTGGGTTCGTTCTACGTTCCTGCGCTACCGCCGCTGCCACACTGACCACGGCGCGGCGCTGCACTCTGCACTATGGCACTATGCGCTATGTGGTCCGTCAGCACCTCCTGGTCCAGCCCGGTCGGGACCAGGACACATGAGCCCGACGCCGCACATACTGCGACGCAGAGTCGCCAGCGGGCCGGCCATTGGCGGCTGAGGGGCGGTATCGGTGCGGGGCCTCCGGGGCCCCCGGCGGTGCCACGGCGGGGCGGCAAGGGGATGTGCCTCGCCGCTGTCCCGTTGGCCCGGAGCCACCCGGAGCCGTCGGCCCGGTACGGCCAGGGCGGGCAGGCCGACGGCGAGAACCGCCGGAGGCGAATGAGAAGCCCGGTAGTTCGGCACCTTCGGCACCGCTCGTCTGCCGTCGGGCTCATCCTCATCCTCATCACCACCCCGTGATGGCATTCCTCGGGCCCGGCCCGGCCCGGCCTTCCTGCCGTGTCATGTCTGATCGGGGGACCGATAGCGGTAGCACGCAGCAGCACGCGGTGCGCGGCCGGTCATCGCTTTTGTGCGCCGCCCGGAGCCCAGTCATGCCGATTTAGCATCCGCCGAGCTGTAGGCAAGCCAGGCGGGGGGCGGGGCAACGACACGCGTGTTCGGCGGGCTTGCCTATCCCGGAGGGGCTCGCATGCGTGCCGGCGGCGAAACCAGCGGCAGTCAGCGGAGACGGGGCTCTTTCCGGGAACAGGATAGACGTTTTACTACATCCGCGTACATGACTGAAAACGTACACACACACACACACACACACACACACACAAACACAAACACACACACACACACTTACAGTGCACGTGTCACACGGTGGAACGAATAGTGCTCCTAGGGCCCCTCCCCGGCATGTCAAGCAGCCGGATGTAACGCTCGTCCCTAATCACCTGTGGAGTGTCGGAGTGTCGCATTGTGACGGGCGCGGCCGCGTGCGCTACGGACGGAGACCGCTCCCGAACTTATTTGTCTGTCTTTTTTTTCCGGTGCGGCTCAGTTGCCCGACCTCGCAGTTGCCCGACCCTCCAAAAATTGGCAAAACCGGGTCAAAACCTGCGTCACAGTTGGAAACAGCCGGGGCCAGGTGAACAGGGGTTGCCCGACCCCGGTGAACTGTCTGGTGCGATATTCGAGAAGGGGGAGGAGCCTGTGCAAAGGGGGCGTGGCCTAAGCGGATTTTCGAGGTAGTTCCTGCAGGGGGGCGGGGCTTAGCGTGCAAGCTCCAGGGCGGTTTCCGCTGAGTGGGCGGAGTCAGAAGCGGGTGGGGTGGGGGATGGAGGCAGATGGGTTGCCTACCGCAAGGGGGCTGGTGATGCAGGCTTGGTTGCCTACCCCCTGGGCGCACACAGGCGTGCCGCCTGAAGGGCGCTCCTCCAGGGGGCGGGGCTTGGTGAAGCTGTGATCAGGGACGGCGCTGGTTACAATTCTGACGTTCAACGCCGTTTCTCCACGGAGTGATAGTGAAATGAATGCGTGTGCCTCTCCGGAAGAGGTGTATCCATGATAATTTTATCGAAATTATTCGCATACCGACGTTCATTTAGCTGGTCCTCCGTACTCGTAATGATCGCGGGAGGTGAAGTGCTAATCAGCGTCGGCTAATGACAGCGAATAAAGGCAAGACACCGGCGGGTGAGTACCCGTGGTCACCTGCGGACTTCTTTATTTATTACGCTAAGTTCGTTTGCATTACACCCGCTTCCCCGGTAAGGTACCCAAGGAGAGTGTGGTATCCGAACCCGATCAGCCATTACACAGTACGTCCGCGATATCGTCGCAGGCGCACCATGACCGGTCAGTACGGAATCCGGACGTACTTAATGGTTGTCAACTATAAAAATGTAACGGCCTTTACAACTGCACTTGAGGTGCATGTGTGCTAGCCAGTGGCTGCCACCAGCTGCCTCGTCGTTGAATAAATGATGTTATAAAAAGTGTCAAGCTCACCCGCCTCTCAAGCGGCATGATCCACTCTCAAATCCATACCACAGGGAGTCTGTACTTTTTCATTGTTCCTAATTTCGGTATGTGACCCATGCCTTCTGCTTTACCACTCAAACTGATTCAGTTCAGGTGCTCCCTGTAACTCCTGCATGCTATTCACAGCATCAGTTACACAAATTATTCCACCCTTCAATTTCGATGAGGCATGTAAAATCCCACTTTAATTTTTATTACCAAAGCAGCCCCTATGATAATCATGTTGTTAAAATGGTTAAGTGCAAGGTGTCGTGTCAAGGTCTTAATGGAGGGATAGTAAAGGCAACTGAGCCAGAGTACTGTGACAACTGGTTTATTCAAATACACATCTCTTTTCCAGCCACCCCAGCTGCTCTCGTTTATTGATGTGTACACCCACTCAGTACAAACGAAAATAATTCTGAGATCATTGACACCACCAACAAAAAGCAGTACAAAAGCACACAAATGACATAAAACTAAAAGCAAAGGTGCAGCAGGGACATTACATGGCAGTAAAGCACAGCGAATGCAAAGCAAGGCACACAAAACACTTTCACGATCATCCAAGCAATAAGAAAAGCCAGGATTGATTGCTTGCACACACATTCACACAAAAGCAAGCTTGAACATAGAACAGGAAGGACCAGTCAGCACTATGCTGATGGCAGTACGGAAGCGCAGACACAACATAAAACGAAAAGCAAAGCTACATCACGGAGCACACACACAACATTGAACAAGAAGCAAAGCGGGGAGAAAGCAGAAGCGAAGTGGTGAGGCACAGGAAGTGCAAAGCAAAGCACACAAAACACTTTCACGATCATGCAAGCAATAAGAAAAACCTGGATTCATTGCTCACACACACATTCACACAAAAGCAAGCTGCACATAGAACAGGAAGGACTATGCTGATGGCAGTACAGAAGCGCAGACACAACGTAAAACAAAACGCAAAGCTACATCGCGGAGCGCACACACAACATTGAACAAGAAGCAAAGCAAGGAGAAAGCAGAAGCAAAGTGGTGAGGCACAGTAAATGCAAAGCAAAGCACACAAAACACTTTCACGATCATCCAAGCAATAAGAAAAGCTAGGATTGATTGCTCGCACACACATACACACAAAGGCAAGTTTGCACATAGAACAGTAAGCAACAGTCAGCACTATGCTGATGGCAGTACGGAAGCGCAGACACAACATAAAACAAAAAGCAAAGCTACATCACGGAGCACACACACAACATTGAACAAGAAGCAAAGCAAGGAGAAAGCAGAAGCAAAGTGGTGAGGCACAGTAAATGCAAAGCAAAGCACACAGAACGCTTTCACGATCATCCAAGCATTAAGAAAAGCCAGGATTGATTGCTCGCATACACATTCACACAAAAGCAAGCTTGCACATAAAGGAAGGAACAGTCAGCACTATGCTGATGGCAGTACGGAAGCACAGGCAGAACATAAAACTAAAAGCAAAGCTACCACAGAGCACATACACAACATTAAACAAGAAGCGAAGCAAGGAGAACGCAGAAGCAAAGCAAGGAGAAAGCCGAAGCAAAGCAGTAGAGCACAAGTAATGCATTCGAAGGAAAGTACAAGAAAGACTTTCACGACCCACTCAAAGGGTCACGAGAACTCTTTAAGAAAGCACCACATTCGTTCAACCATCTTCATGAGCAACGAACAAGTCGCAACGAGTAATAGATTGTTCTTGGCGGTAATCTCAGAGCCACCCAGAAGGACCAACACTGTAGTCAAATAACATAATTAATGAGCAGCGAGACCTGAAACAGAAATAGGATCATCAGATATCATACCCTGTACAGAAATGGAGAGAAAGACATTAACTACAAGCAAAATTACTTAAAATAATTCATTGAAATCATAGTCACTGGAGACCAGGCAACAGCATCCATAACAAGTCCAGAAGTCCATGGCAAGGGCAGATGTGTTCATCACAACACCCTGCTAACAAGTGGGCACAATTTTAACAGGAATGCAGCACCATATTATCACAGTGAGGCAAAACTACTGACCAGAATATCTGCACTGCAAGTCGGTTGCGAGCGTTCTCCAGAAGAGCGTTCTCCACCATTAGGAGTTGAAGACCCCCTTAACCTCTCCAGCACTTGAAACGGAATAAAATAGCAACACATAAATAAATAAGCAATGCGCATCTTCCACCACATTCCTATACAAACACCAAAAAATAAACCGCGCCTAGCGCAAAGCCGCACACACGCATTTAGTGAGGTTAGGTATGAACTCCGTTATAAGGACGCCAGCTTCTCACAAGCACTTGGAGCAACTCAAAATAATGCGATAGCTGCACAGAAACAAGTACTAGACTTACTGCGTAACCTCTTTCTCAATCACGCTACCGACATCTCACACAGTTTCAAATCTGCTAAACGGCCGTTACTCGTATCTCCATCCTGCCTTTCTCGAAATACTTACGAGTTCGTCTCACATCTTCTCCGGCCGAAACACAGAGGGCGCTTCGATCGCTAACAAGTTCAAAATTGATTTTCAGCTATTTACGCGCATGACAGCGCATAAAAATACTTCCCAGACACACAAAATATGGTTTACTAATGTGACATTCAAAGTTACAGGCGTCCGGGCGCACCGACCGCAAGTCTCTGGGCGCACCTACCTAAACCGACCGGGCGCACCGACCAGACACAGCCATCAGCTGCTGCGCTTGCGACGCGATAGCCAGTTTGGGTGCTAATCCTACGTATTTCAACGGACTAATGTAATCGTTCAATTCAACTACTGGTAATGAAAAAGTTGAACCACCGTTGAATCACCGAGTCCATGAATGCACGAAATATGGCTTGTGGCGCTCCCTGACGGTTACCAGTATGAAACACACGGCCAAGGGCAGGGGAAGGGGCTGGAGGGGAAATCAAAACAATGGCAGTATTTCTTTTCGAGACCGTTCTGTCTGTCATCCACACCATAATTATTTGTAATAATAAATTATGTGGCCGCTGGCATGCAGTAACAAAATGAAAGTGGATTTGCCAAATCAGCAGATGTGGAAAAAATGTGGAGTCCGTCAGCACTGCCTGAGTACAATGCATACGTAACCATAACCAAGAAACCTGCTCACCTACTTAAAGAATGCATTGGTCCTAACATTATGTCCTGAAGGTTTTCAATGTACAAGTATCGAAGAACTGTAAGCCTCTTGCTGGTCGCCAACATGGCTGTCAGAGTGAATAGCCGTCAACGTTGTGACTGGAATCATTGTCTTTCTGAAATGGTAAATATTTCAATTCGTTCCCCAATTTAGCTCACTCTATATTGTAACTGTTATATTGTTTTGTGTATGGCAGGTTGAAAAAGAGCATGCATTCGTTACGTCAATATTTTGGTTTATGGATGTGTAAGGCAGTATTTCCTGAAGGAAAATTTTATGTCAGTGAAGGAGCTGGAAGACTTAGCATGTGATCTGGCAGTTCCAAGGGGATTCAGCAGTCCCACTGCAGGTATGGATTCTGTATTTTCTGAAAATTTCTATGGAGGAGAGGGGAAAGGCAAATACATTCCCATGTTGTTTTTGTTTGCAGGCACTGCTAGTCTCATGAGCAATGGCTGCCTTTATGGTTCAGCTCAAAGCGTCGCTCCAAGAAGTTTCAATGGAAGCATTCGAGCGGGTGTGCTTTTATATGGAGGTGGACTTGCTGAGTGACTGAGTAGTTTTAGGAATATTTCTATCCCGTCACAGCTGACATTGTTGGGCTGCAAGACATCCTGGATCAAGTCTCTATTGTCCAGGTGAGATTCTGCTTCACTAATAGTAGCCCACCCTAAGTGTCTAAAATTTGTTCATCACTCATATTTTCCTGTTGGTAAGAAGTTCAACATCATCAACTCAGTACAGTTTGGGGCCCAAAAGTTAATGGCACATATCATGTGTAACAGTCAGATACATTACGAGTAACTTTTTGACATCGGTCTGCCATGGTCAAAGCGTAGAGAGTACGCAATTTGGTATCTCTGGGAACTGTGTCTTACAGAAGGGGTAATTGGAAAGAAATGTACCAGCGTACGGAAAATCAGCAATATCTTTTGCAACTACATGACTCATCACTTATTTTTATTGATGTGTTCTGTTCTGTACGTGTTCCTTTTTTAATATCTTTTAATATTTCTGTTGAACTTCTTTTATTGTACATTTTGCCCACAGGCAAATTTAAAAGCCACTTCAAGCGATGACATTTGTTACGTAAGTTCTGATCCAGAATTGGTGAGTATGCCTTCCTAAAGACAGTGATGCCTACTGTTTTTTAACTGATGCTAAATTCTGTTTTCTCAATTTTCTTTGCAGGAAGAGAAAAACCGGAATCCGAGTAAGAAGTCTAAGAAAATGGTACCTCATGAAAGAACTGCAGATAAATGTGATGGTGAACAGTCATTTGCGGACTGTTGCTCAGAGAAGGTATGTGCATTCTGCCATAGATTTGCTTTTTTGTCAATAGATCTGTGCCATTTTTTTCTCTCTCTTCCAGAGACGTAAAGACCCTCCAATCAGCAAAATCAGCCGTAGGTCAGTCATGTTGGCCGATGACTTGGCTCTCACAGTGAATGTGGATGTTCTGTAACACATCTGCCAGCCTACGTAGGTCTAAATAGAGTTAGATGAAACGGTAAATATTTTTATTTTCTTCTCCCAGTTTGATCTCACTTCGTATTGTAAATGTTACATTCTCTTTTGTTTGGCAGGTTGACAGAGAGGTGGCATTCATAACAACCAGTGATCCATGGATATGTACAGAAATATCGCCTCAAGGAAAATTTTGTGTCCGAGTAGGAGATGGAGATTGTGCAGGTGATCTGGCAATGGCTGAGTTCAACGCAGACTAACCACAGGTATGTGTTATTGAATTCCTCAGAACATCTGCTAAAGTTGGAGGTTCAACGCTTATGAAGTGTGGTTTGTGTCTGTCTGCAGGTGCAACAAGTCTCCCAAGGAATAGCTACTCTGGAATTTCATCTCAGAAGCGTTGTTCCAAGAAGCCTAGTGATGCTCTTTGTGTTAACAGTTTCTACAGAAAGCATGCAAGAAGGAGTGACTTTATATATTGGCTTGTGCTTGCTAAGTGACACAACAGTTGTAGGACTAAAATCAGTTGTAGGACTAAAATCAGTTGTATTCCAGCAGCATTGTATTTCTTAATTTTTTTCTTCATCTACATTTTAGTTTGGCATTTTTTGTCTTGGATTCTGTAAGACCCAAGTACAGTGGTAGCAATCTTTTGATCCTCTTGTAGATGAGTACTCGGTTTTGTTCTGTAACTGATACAGATTTTTTTCCACACAGTCTTGTCAGCAATTTCAGTTGATATGTAGCTGTTTTAAAACAATCTTTGACCATTAAAAATGATAATGACAGTTTCAAAAGTGGCCAGAGAACTTTGTAATTCACTTAGCCCCACCACCATATGCATTTTAGGTATTTGCATCGAGTTATATGAAAACCTTTGCATAATTACATTTTGGCTGCATGCCTAGACAAGTCTTCTGCGATTCAAGGGACCCATCCCTGCGTACTTGTCCTTTCAGTATTATGTAATTCCCTTTTCTCCCAATAATTGTCCCAATCCTGTAGTTGTTGTATCTAATTGAGATACATTTTTTGACAATGTTGGAAAAGTTTTCGGATGCTAAATAGTTAGATTCTGTTGGTGTGTCTTGTTGGTAGAAGAAGAGAGTCATGATGGAAACTGAGTGATCTCATTAGTAGATCATATGTTTTATTGCAACAACCATGCAATAATATGGGAAAATGTCATGTGGTGAAGATAGCAGCAGTGTTGAGACAAAAGGGATTGGGAGTTGGCAGCACAATACATAGGCTTTTAGGTCAGGACTGGTACCTGATTGTCACTGTAATTTTCTCATCTGAATAAATACCTTATGAAAATGCAGTAGGTGAGGTGAGAAAAAATTGAATTGAATTGTAATGATGGCAGCTGAGGATAAATTATAAATGTGAGGCACACTGCTAACTAGATACTATTTAAAAGTACAGGTGAAGATTCAATCTTATGGTAAGTTACGGATATTTGTGGCAGCAGTGCGAACGGTTGATGTACATTGTGTAGTAATTAGTCATAAGAAAGGGAAAAAAGAGTTTCTATACATGAGAGAGCGAATGAAAGTAGTGTTTACTCTTGATTACTATGTTATTGCAGGTAACTTAATTCATTCATCACTCTGCCCAGTGAATAATTTAAATGTATAAGGTAGGTAATATTTCTGATATTTTATTTTTTTCCTGACAACAGAGTTACCAGTCCAATCTGGCATTGAGAACTGAACAGCTGTGAAGCTTGTAAGAAGGACTTCTTGGTTAGTCTTGCAAACATTTACGTTGTCTTGGACATTATTATCAACCGCTTCCAATTAAATTTTTGCCACTGCAGACGTGACGCGGGTTCTGAGATTACTTTTTACCTTTACTGTCACTTTCAAACTCTCCGCCTCGGAAAGTTTTCAGTGTTACCAACTCGGTTGTTATTTCCTCATCGGCGGTCACTGTACAAGGGCTGGTAGCCCTGATTGGACCCGCCAAAATTGAGCGCGTTTTACTGACGTCCTCAGCTACATGTCCGAGCATATCGTCAAGGAATAAGTGTTCCTCTCTTCTCGGTAAGATTCATAATGATTATTATAATGAAGAATTCTTGAACTGTGCTGTTTTTTTGTGAGACTCTTAGCTACTTTAGTGTAAATGGTTTGGCAGGCAGTTGAATTAATAGCTCATGCAATTCAATTTAGTTAGGGAATGTGTTAAAGTGTACCTTTCTACCTAAACCTTTCATTATACTTCTCCTGTTTTTGAAGTGGACTGCTCTTCCAATTCGTATGCCTTTAAACAGTGCCTGTCATTTCTGAATTATTTCAATACCCCTGTATTACCAAGCTCAGGCACTCAGTTTCTGGTAGTGGGCTTGTTTATTCTAAGGCCGTCTTGTGCCTCATGCCTCTCCTAACCTAACTATATATGACTGTGTGTATTTCTTTTTTCTCCCCAGGCAATCATGAACAATGAGCAAATGCAGCAGATGCTGCAGCTGCTGCAATTGCAGCAGCAGATCCAGCAGGTGCAGCAGACGCATCAGGCGCAGCCTGTGCAGCAGCTGCCTGCTTTTGTTGTGCAGCCACAACAAATGTTCCAGCAGCAGCCCCAACAGCTGCAGCAATTGTGGCAACCTCAACAGCTCCAGCACCTGCCTGCTGTGTCTTTGGTCATGGGCCAGCAGCTGCGGACGCAAATGGAGCCATCGCATTTCAAGCATTCAATTCAACCACAAGCCATGGTACATTTTGTTCTCCTGCTTGGCACCGCATTGTCTTTTTTAATCTACTTCCTTTTCTTTAAATTACTTTTGGTCCACAGGGAAATTCACTGGTGATGCAGCAAATGTTGCTGATGGTGCAGCAGCAGCATCAGATACAGCAGATGCAACAACTGCATCAGTTTCAACATATGCAGCTGCTGCTGCAGCAGCTACCAGCACCACTGCCACCTGCAGTCTTTCCTCAGTCACAGGTATATTTTGCTCTTCTTGGCATCCGTCTCTGTATTTGAAATAATTACTACGAAGTTTTTCATGAAACCTTCATGTTTTGTCCTCAGTCTGATGTGGAACATTCAAGGGTCTCGGAAGCGAGGGCCACAGAACCAAGGGTCACAGAACCCAGGGTGGTTGAGCTGGTTGAGCTCAGTGATAATAAGGTATTTTTGAGTAGACAATTTGTCTCTCTGGTAGCCTTTTAGTAGACATATTATTTTCCTGTTAAGAAGTTTTCCTTTCTTCTAACTTCTTCTCATAATCTTTTAAAAATACTTTTATTTGGTCCTCAGGAAAACCCACACCAAATTGTGACAGTCGCACAGGTGCACGCTGTTGACAATTCCGATGCTGTGAGTGCCTGTCCAAGTACAGTAGTGTTCATTCTTTTTCAACTGATGTTTAATTGTAAGTTCTCTACCTTCTGTGCAGGACGATATTGTTGTAGTCACAGAAGGTGATGGTGGGCAACCCTCCAAGGTGTCAGACAATAAGAATAAGGTATGTGCATGAAAATATATATTTCCTCTTGTTGTCGATGGATCTGTACCACTCTTTCCTTTCTTTCAATCACAGGGAAAACGCAGAGCCCCTCGTTCGAAACCAAGTGCAGGTTAGTTGATGAGTAGTAATTTGCACATCATTTGCTTCGGCAGTATGATTTGAACTTCTGTATATCTTGTAGTCAGATGCAGAGCTTTTCAGGTGCCTGAAACATACTGTATGTTTCAACAAGTATTTTCTTATATGGTTGTGTCTTGTAATGTCTTTCCAGTGAAGCGTCCAAAGTTGGAGACCAAGGCACAAGCGAAGGTGAAGACAAGGAGTGAGGCCAAAGGTATGCTACACAATATTTCAGTTTAGGTTTTTTCTGTTGCTTGGTACGAAAGCCTGTTTATTATTGAGCAGTAAGGTGCAGAACCATCAAGTGTCTCAATCACATGTTTGAATATAGTGTATTGTACTTTGTTTCTTTGTCTCATATTGTTTACCAGCAAAGCGAAGGGATTCGTCATCTGAAGATGACTCAGAGAGTGTGAGTACAATGCCAAGTACAGTGCCATCCTTTGCTTCTTGGGTGTTACCTTAATTTTGGTTTCTCCACCTTCTGTGCAGGATGAAGAGGGTAATGATATTGTTACCAGGGAGGTCGAAGACTACCTAGAAAAAGAAGAAATTGCTTGTTGTAAGTTTAATTTTTTGGTACATATTCTTTGGTCACTATTAGTGTTAAAATTGAAGGTAGATTAACTGATGACATTTTTCAGATATTGAAGGACTCAACCACACACTCATCATGGGGTATTTCAGGTGCCTGGAGCCTTTACCAAGGAGATTCCAGAACCGTCAAATTCCCATTGGCCCTGAGATGGAAAAAGATTTCAAAGCCCTCCTAGATTTTCTTCCACAAGAGATAGCTTCAAAATTAACAGACTTTAGCAAACTTGCAAAATCAATGTTGTGAACAAATTTTCTTTAATTTTACTCCTCTTTCACCTCTTACGCATATCTGATTTTGTTTGGCTCATCACGTTCTTCATTCTTATTTTGTTTTCTTTTCTAAAGAGTGCATTTTGAAATGTTTCCTAAGTACTGATCATGTAAGGCTATTATTAGTGCCACAATTCAAATTTTGTTGGAGACATGCCAAATGCCGTTGTTTTTCATTCATGTGTAATTATGAGAACAGTACTGTTCATTTGCGTCTTGGCAGTATATTGGGTCATTCCAGAGGTCTCTTTCTTGATTGTATGTGATATTTTCATACTTAAGGATTCCGTGTCTTTTCTTCTTTCAAAATTGTGATACAATCTGTTACAAAAGTGGCCTTTGTATGGACATATTTTATGTTTTTTTCCTTCTGCAGTTTGTTCATTTTTGTTTGGTACATTTACCCAATAGCATTGTTGTAAGTATACATAGTATTGTTCTAGAAGAGACGTATTATCATAATCCATTTTCAGACTGATTTGGTAGAATTGTGATTTATTGACACAGTCATATGTGTTCTCAACATTTGCAAAAATTTTAATTTAAATATTTATAAGTATATCAAAAATAAACCTCCACAATTACTACAAGATTTTTTAATCGGTTCCTGTTGTGAATAGAAAACACACATTTTGCCCAGAAATGCTCTCAATGTAGTTTTTAGGAAATTTTGAATTGTCCCAAAGGACTATTTTGGACAATTTGGGTATTTTGGGGCCAGGGAAGACGGACGATCAGAAAAATTCCGAAAGCACATTTGTATGGTCGGGAAGGTCCAATCTATCGATTGGTGAACCGTGGAACCCTGTACCACCAACCGTTACGCCCTAGAGCCCTCAAAAGTGGGTCGACTTCTATTTTTTTAATGTCTCTGCCCCGCAGTGCACGCCTGCTTAAAATCATCTGAATAAATACAACTTTATGTTCATATTATTACTTGTAATGTTTATTGTTAGATGACATCATTATTTTAACATACTTTGTTGTCAATTTCCAAATAAACAGAGATAACAGCCTTTAAAACGTAAATCAGACTAGTGACTACTATCACAGACAATGGTTACCACTATTTAAATCACAATGCTTGAGTGTTGTAAATATATGGTGATGATAGTGCAAACTTGTTGAATAATACGATGTGAATAGATATGGAGCGGGCAAGAAATAACGATGTACACAGAGCTAGGTGTGGACAGGAAGCGAAGTTTATTCTGGACAGGATACAGTTAGCTGGAGTGACATGGGTGCAATTGCAGTTATATGCAGGCGGTGACAAGTGCAGTATGATAATTAGCTAATTACACTAATTACATAGTATGAGAAATATGTACATGGTGGGATCTTTAAATGTATACACATGACTAGACAGGTGACATGACAATAGTACAGGAATGTAGAGGGTTAATTTAATATATGCAACATTGAGTTACTGTCCAGGACCGAACCTTAGCTTATGGAGGATCTCCATGTAAATGAACAGTGTTTTTACAAGTTGACCACAGGAGACAAATTATTAAAACGTGAATAGATATTTGCTACCTAAAGGTGCCTTATTAAGGGGACAGGTATAAATTGTTGATTTTCTGCCTGGGCAATTTCTACCGGAAACTAACATTAAGATTATGTTGAAAGAAAGAAGCCTGTCATAACGAGGAGTTTAAGGGCACCTTTGCAGCACTTGAAAACCAGCATAATTTAGTAGTGGCAGTGCTGCTGACGGACAAATGTCTTTTGTACTCCCCACCATAGAAAATAATGTACCTAGAGCCTCCTTACCATATGCAGAAAATAATTTGATGTTAAATTGAATGGCAGATTACAAAATGTGCATTGACTAGTGAACATAATGAAAAGGACCAAACAGATTACATGTAACATTCACCTTGCCTTCACATTTTTAACTAAGACAGCAGTCCTGAAAAGCACCAGTATGAGGAAATTATTTAGTGGAAATTAGAGTAATATGAAAAGGTCCAGACTAGTACTTGATTTGAGCAACACACTTGCAAATAACAAAAGTCATATTTCAAAAAAGGAACTGTTGGTTAATCCACACAAATGTAGACAAATTTGTCTGAAGAGTGAACACCAACCGAGTTTGAAAGAAGCAGTCAGTCCATATTAGAGAAAATTTTTCTTACATATAAGAGGAAACGGATGCAATCTGTGGTTACATTGACAATCTCAGGCAAAATTCTTCTCAACGCCAAGGCCTCGGTTAAAGGCACGCTGAACTCTCCTAGATGCTTTACGAAGGAAATCTATAGTTGAAATCTCCTTTCCTCGAAGCTGTGTTATGAGAAACCTTATTTTTGCATCATTCTTCAACACCGATGCCCTCCTTGCACGGCTTGGAGTACGGTGCTTCCCCATGACTGCCAGATCTTGCACCGTGTCATCTTCCATTTCCAGGACACCCTCTGAAGCAGAAAAAAGGCAATATAAAAATGCTGCAGAAAATGCATGGAGAGCAATTTAAACTTCCTATAAAACAAATGTGTTATGCTTACTGAGGAAACAGAAGACACTAGGGTGTTTGAACTTGACTGCAGCCCTCAGGCTTCTGTTGTCGGATTCGCAAGCATTGCTTGTCCTCTCATCAAGATCATAGACAGACAACAAAGCCTTCCTTGGAATCCAGTACCGTTTGAAGTAGTTAAAGAGGGGCTTCAATCTTCGCCATAGGTGCTCTCGAAGTGCACGACGTGTTAACTTGGCCAGGGCACCAGTGATGTCAGTCCCGGGCAGCAGGGCCAGCGCACACATTGATCGCACTATGGAATGGGCATTGTGATTCCTCCTGATGAGGCGAGTCAAGCCCAGTTTTTTGGCTTTGCCTGAGATGGCCTGGGAAATGAAACACAGAACCAAAATAAGGACCTCTATTACTTATCACAAGAGGAATTTTTACAAACAGCAAAAACAAAAAACAAGCAAAAAAGAAATAAGACTGTTGTGTAGTGAATGTAAATATTGAAGTAAGAAACTGGAAGGAACATTTACTCACCTTGGACGAGTGGAACAAGCACCCGTGGATGGTGGCCCGAGGGAATTTGGCCGCCCAGGCATTCGACTGGGCCTCCTCAAAGTCACACATTACCTCATTCGGGTCAAAATTAGGGCAAAGCTCACGAATCTTCTCCAGAACTGCCTCATAGGCAAGTTGACTTTTGGTCTGCATGAGTACTCGCATACACGGCACAATCTGTTTAATAGGAAAATATTGAATAAGAAAATATAAACACAAATATAAACGTGAACCAAACGGAAGAAAAAGTTCAGGAAAATGTGAACGTCACTTACATGATGGTTTTGTGTGGTAATGATATTCCAAACTTGCCTACACTCAAGGCCAGCGGGTGTGCAGAAAGTAGCATCAGACATCACCTTATTATTTTTTTCCATTTCAGCAGCCATTCTTTTCGACCCCAAAATAACGAATGCCGTCCCAACTTCCCTGTTTCCTCCACTTCCAAGATAGATATGATCTTCGCCATCAAGTGTGACCCCGATGCGCTGATGTTGATGAGATTCAAGCATTACAGCAAGTTCTGGCAATGTCTTTGGGTGTTTGGGAAGGATGACCTGTCGAGCCCGAACCATCGCTGGCCTTAGAGAAATGAATGGCATGTCCGAACAGATCCCTCGTTGAACAGCAGGCCTGTTGAAGTATTAAAAGCTATTTAGATACAACTACACAAACATTTCACACTGGCGCCTCTGCTAATAAGTCAGAAGTGACATACCGAAGTTTCCTCCTCTCTTCATTGTAGATTTGCCGAAATGGAGTGAAATCACCCTCCCGGCACCTTTTCAGCACAGAATTGCGGAAATGTTTGATTCGGAAATAATGCCTGTCATCTACATGGTTGTGGGGTTGAGTTTGCCTGAACTCCTCTCCACCAGGGCCAGCAGTTGCTCGCCCATAACAATTTTGACCGTCTTTCTTCCTGAATACACATTCAAAGCTGGATCTGTTTCCCTTCATTTTCTTGTTAAAGTGATACGAGTACCCGTCCGGAAATCTGAACACATGCGATCCTTTTCTAACGCCTCGTGTAACACGAACGCCAGAAGGATTCATGATGTGGCCTGTAACAGAATATAGAAATGAAATCATACATCAAATCAAGCAGATTACTGAAACCGCTATTCAATGTGACGTCCTAACCTTACCTTCAAATACAGGATCAAAATGCAGATTCGTACCAAAGCCCAAACAACGATAGAGCAGCCGCACGCTGGATAAGTTGTGACTTCAGAGAACACGAGAGGACACGATAACACACGAAACTAAAATAAACTGTCCAACTGACTGAGAGAGGAGACAATACAGAAAGAACACACAAACCACAAACAGAAACACACAAGCGAACGTCTCAACCGTCACTGACCGTCACAACTACCGGGCGCACAGACCGAGACTGCAATGCCCCTGTGCTACAAGGCGCTGAGCTGAGACGTTCCTGTGACGTCAACGAAACCCTGGCCACCACGGGCAAGTCCCGCGGCCATCAAACCAAGAACCCTCTCTCTCTCTCTCTCTCTCTCGAATCCTGGGCACCACGGCTCAGCGAGCCGCCGGCCAACAAAAAAAGCAGAGTCCTCCCTGGTTTACTTACCGTTATTGGTTTTATCGGACTATTTCTAATGGATTTCGACGTGATCTCAATCTCTGTGAATGAGCTGCAGTTATTCAACATTCCTGAGCTTGTGGAAGACATCGAAAAATCAAATATATCCGTCAAAGATGCTGGTGTCTTCAAGGTGAGGATCTGAAGTACTGAAGGCGTTGTTGTGTCCGTATTTATCCTAATTTATTATGTTCATGTTTCGAATTGTAGGTACTTCTTGAACCCTCCATACGGGGAGAAGGTACTCCTCATGAGTTCTTCATTGACTTTGACGTTCATAAACTTGAAGCAGCTGAAAAACAAATTGCGATTGCATTCCGGCACTGTCCAAATGTCTTCGGCATTCGAAGTTACGAGCAGAACATGCCTGATTCTGATACAGAAAGTGATGGCTATAATGATTGCATCTCCAAGCCATTGACTCCTTGCTCTCCGGAAGACGTTCACAAATTTGTGACATCTTTACGGAATGCCAGTAGCTACGTTATGTCCCATTGCTGGTTTGTGTCTGTTCTGTAGTGTTCGCCTATTTGGGTTGAAGCCCTTCAATTAACCTTGCTTGGTTGGTTATGTTGCAGCTATGAAGCTAAGGAGGCAAGTGTTACAGAAATGGTCAATCACTTCTTCAACACTGTGCTTCCTCAAATGGCATTATCTGATCAACCCTCCAAAACACCGGCTCAGAAAGTAATAAAACAAGGTCAACAAGATGCTATATCAATGAATAAGTTTTTCAACGGAATGCTGTCCATGCCAGTAGATCAAAAACAGCAGATGATTGACATTTCGTTGGCGAATGATTCAAGGCCTGCTAGTGACTTCTGCAAGTGTCCAGGATGCTTCATTGATGATATCAGTGGACAGTATGGCGAAGATTTTGTAGGTGTTATGCATGGTAGTGGTATAGAAGTAGATGTGAAAGACAGAATAAGGATGACGAAACACTTCGGCCTTTACTGCCTTGCCTCGACATCTCTTCTTCGCCTCTTACCGTACCACTACCCAGGCATCACACTACCATTCCTGTACTACGGCAGTCCTCATTCTCTGTTCCCAGCACATTGTGAGAATTATTCGTTTTATTTGTGGAATTACCTGCATCATGGAGCACCCAAAGTCTGGTAATTCTGTTGAATGTAGCGTGGAAGTGGAATTGTATTGCATTGTACTTATTATATTTAATCGTCCAGGTTGGCAAACGGAGCATGTCAGGAAATGATACGTGGGTCAAAATATTTGTTGGTTACAAATGAACTCAGTGCGGGGACATTGCTTGTAACATTTGTTTGTGGCTCTACAAATTTGTTTCTTATTTTGGTGTTTCAGGCTAGTGATACCTCCAAGAGCTGTGCGGATGTTCCATTATTGTTTGACCTTGTCCTCACCAAATATTCATCATTCCAATTGTCAAAATGTACTTGGACACAAGTACTTCATTGTCACTCCGTCATGGCTGGATAAAAATAGGATTCCCTATAAAGTGGTTAGTCAACAGTAGGGTCTCTTGCTTGTTTCTGAATACTCTTCTTCACACATTTGTTCTCTGTCAATTAACTTTCTCGGCAGGTTGTGCAGAACCCAGGAGAGAGTGTTGTTCTTTGCCCAAATGCAGTACACCTTGGTTTTAACACCGGGTATAATGTGGCTGAGGCATGCAACTTTGCAACAAAAAGTTGGATCCCATATGGCATTGTCGCAACCAAATGCAGCTGCACGTAAGAAATGCTGTTCTGGAATTATTCATTGATTACTTATTTGCTTATTGTTTGATTGCAATTGCTTGCTTTTAGAAGTAATGAAGCGCATTTACATCTTGAACGAGTCATTGCTGCAGTTCGGCCTGATTTACTGAATGATTACTGGGAGCAGAAAATTCCTTTTGTGTCAAAAGAAGAGGATCCCAACTTTTACAACTGTATTCTGAAGTCACATGTTCCACTTAATGTGGTAAATCGTTTTGCAAACCTCAGTGCAAATCAGGTGATTAATGCATTGTTTTTTGCTGTGTTTCTTATTGTTTTGAATATTTATGTTCATGTTTTTAACACTGTAATTGTTGACCTTTGTCAGAATCAGATCAGAGCTGATGTGCAAGATGAGGATCAAGACACAGTCATGACTGATGATATGAATATGGAGGATGTATTTCCTGTTTTGCCTACCAGGCCCAAAGGCAGAAAAGTTGTGTTATGTCCTAAACCTTCATGCATGAAGCAGTTCGCACAAGGAAAGAAGCAAAGGATGATCAACCACATTGAGAGGGATCATAAGATGGATCCCAAGTTCCCAGATTATATTACCAGGCTGCTTGACCTGTTTCCATCACGAAATAAGACAAAAAGAACAATCTGCAACTTATGTGGGAAAAGTATTGCTGGACGAGCCACTCATCTAAGAAATCATCAGCAGAGTTCTACATGTAGGCAGTGAACCTCTAGATTTCTGGTTTGTTTTCCCATACGCAGGCGGCCAGCATCGCTTCAGGCGATCCCTACTGTGTTGCCAGCTCCTGAGTTGGACAAGATGCTTCGCTGAAATAAATACTAGGTTGTGTGCTGCATTCAAATTGTCTCACTTGTTTTCCTTTCTTCTTGTACATACTGGTCATTGAATACAGTCCATAGAACCAGTCCACTCTAACATGGATAGGAAGATACTGCAGCTCTTTAAGTTTAGAAGAAGAAAAAAAAAAGAAAAAAAAAAAGCCCCTGCTCTGTTAAGAAAAGCATCATATAATTTTAAATGAAATATTGCAAGTAGTAATATTTGAAATAGGCATTGCTCTTATATGAGACTATTTCCATCTCATTTCAAATCAAAAGAGGATTCTATGGGCTGATCTGGATGAGAAATACTTTTATGCATTCAGTAGTTGAATATTGTTATGATTCATTTGAAAGGATTTGTTAAAAAGTAGGAAGAGGAAATAGAACACTGCAAGTCATGGCAGGACGAAACATGTTTTTATTAATTTCTTCTACACAGCACAAGAGGGCCTCACTATATCATGGCAACAAATTGAATGTCTCGCAAATGGTAATGGGTGATTCGTGACAAGTGTTTTGACACAAAGTATTCACTAAGCCTGCGCACTCCAAAAATTTAAGTTCAAGAGACCAACAGTCCAGTAATTTTTCCAAATCGCATGACATGTAAGTGGCATACCTCTGTTGAAATGAATAACCTTCACATCTCCTATTATATTCCATAATAAAATATGTTTGAATAACAGCGCCACATGTACCTGTGCCCTGCAGCAATTTACAATAACATGTTCGTGTATCCTGTTCTGTCTCTCACATGTTAAGAAGAGAAAGAGAAATCACCTCTGCTCTAGCTTCCAAAGCCTACAGATGTTTTCTTACTTCGTTCCTGAATTATCAATTCCAACCACTGACACAGATCGTCAAATGACCGTAACATTACAACCACCTCAGCCAAATGCCGGGGTCTTTTCTGAGATAAAATGCCTGAAATGTTTGCCGTTACCCAAACAGAGTTTAGCCCAGTCCACCAAACGACTGTACTTCTTTTCAATGTGCCTTGTATAACTTTTTATGAAAAATGGGTGCTTTGCAATAATGTGGTCAATGAGGCGCAATACACGATTAGAGGTGCCCCTAAATTCTGCAAAGCATCCTGGACACTGAACAATGAGCATGGGCTCACATGACAAACCAGTCCCGCTCTTTACACACAAAGCATATCTTGCAAACAGTTTTCTTAAATTATTCGCTTTCTGGCACACACTTAACATGCAAGTTTCTTTGCCCATTTCCTCCAAACCCCATTCTTCTTTGATTTCACTCTTGATTTGGGTTAAATTGAAGTCTTCAATCTGAACAAAAGAAAGTGGACAGTGGTATTAAAAATGTCTTAAAAATGCCATACTTCTGTATGAAAGAGCCACAGAGAAATCAGAGCACCAATACTGAAAGTGGTGAACAAACTTTAAATCACGGTAAAGTCACTTTAAAATTTATTTTGCATTGAAAATATAAATATTTACCTCAACTTCAGATATGTTTTCGTGTCTTGAACAACCAACATACTCCAACGGCTTGGCAGCATTTCTGACTTCCTTCGATGCGCATGATAATTTGTCAGGTAAAATATAACACAATGGTATCCTAAACAGCATCAACAGAGCGAATAAATTGTAAAGTCATGCCATGCAGAATGCCACAAGAAATAAACATAACTCACTCAGGCGTAATGTTAAATCCATATTCGGTCGGGGATATTACTTTTGTTACATCCTTGGACATAAGTTCCCTTGACCACTCAGAGTCAGAAGAGACGCACGAAAGAAACATAAAGTCTTCTTGTACCTGAGATACAGAATTGTTAACTTTTATTGCTTCACCAGGCACACCACAGCACTAAATATATAACTCACACATACTTGAATCGGGGGCCCAAAACTGTCGAAACAACTCTTTTATTATTTAATGTCAGAAAAATAATGAAATCAGCAAAAGTTGACGGACTTCATCAATCAAACTGTAGGTGCAGCACACAGGTTAGGTTACTTTTGCAAAAGTCAACAGCCTATTTTATTACACGGTCTTTCTACACGTCCTGTGCAATTGACGAGATAGTAAAAAGGTGATGCTCTGCCACTGTCACGGTTTCGACGTCGGAATCCGTTGAAAGATCGCTATGTACAACATTTAACACCTCGAACCATTCGAAATGTCTATAGATTCAACATTCATCTCAACATGACTGTGAATAACATTACGCGCAGAGTACGTTATTTACAGACTGTCGGTCGGTGTGCGCGTACTGCTGCCGTAGTATGCGCTCGTATCGAAGAATTTGAGTTTCCATGGGACTGCTTTCCTCAACAACCTCCATGTATAATAAATCAAGTAATTGTATCTTATCGTGCAATCTTGCCAGTACTTCACCCTTTTGAGTTGGCGCACAGCCGAAGACAACAACTGACAGTCATGTCGCCGGCCAATCAGAGGCGAGGAAAAGCGCGCGAGCGCGCCCCCTGGCTGTAGACGACAAGACCCGATATTTTCATGATTTTCACTGTGGAAATGGGCACAGCAATTTCAAAGCGGGTACGGCACTGGTAGATGGTACTCTAACGGACCTCATGAGACCAACGGCGACACCGCCGAAAATGTAGGGGCGGAGCAAACGAGAGTTAAAATTCCGTCAGGGATGCGGCCGCAAGGTTTAGGTAGCCTGCATTGATCGTCCCCGGCTGGCATCCCAGAATCAGACTCCAAATCGAAAATGTCACTTAGGCCCATACACCTAAACGGCTGATCGGACGGGGCTGAAATTTTAGGAGTCCTTCAATGGGATCAAGGAGGCCTCACCTACCAAATTTTAGCCTAATCGTACCGCGGGTTGACGAATAGGAGGGTCTCAAAGTTGAGGGGGTCATCCTTAAGCTATATCTGTTTTATTTTAAAAAATCGCTGTAGGCGCGTCCTGGAGCGCACCGCGATTTCCAGATGGGAATCGGTGCAGCACACGGTCCCATTCCACGCCGACCATGTTTTTTTTTTTTAACGGTAATCTAAGAGACGGCCCCCAAAACGATGTGAGGGCACACCAGCCCCCCAAGTCGGTCTTTAGGGGGGGGGGGGGACATGGTCCCTAGGGATAGTGTGCCGGGGGGCACAGCTAGGGCTGTGCGATATCACGATATATCGAGTCGATATCACCTTGATATGGAGGGGTCCGATATTTGTTGTCAAACCTCATCGATATGTCGAGATACCGAGATACCGATATCCTTCGATACCACGATATCCCCCGATATTACGATATCGCTCGATACCACGATATCCCTCTTAGAGGCATTCACATAATGCGTAATCATGATTTTGGCCACATAGGACCCCCCCTCCCCCACGTAATCATGTGCTAACCTAACCTTCCCGTGTTAAGGCATAGCAGGTAATCTGTGCCTCGAACTCCCCCCTCCCCCCTCTTCCAAGTACTTACGTCATATGTGAATAGCCCCATACCAAAAACTCCCGATACCACCGGGGGGGGGGGGGGGGGGGACGTAGAGCGCCTCGCGTCGCGATGCCGGGGGCGTACTTCGCCTCCACGGCAATGAACTTGCTGACGGGGGCGAAGTACGCCCCCGGCATCGCGACGCGAGGCGTACGGCGGAGCCAACTGTCCCGGCCGCTCATCAAGGCGGACGAGTCCCTGCCGGCCTACGGCGGGGAGTACGACCCGCTGCAGCCGGCGTACCGGCCGGGCGACCCCCGCGGCCTCCCCATCCCTCCCGTGGTCAGCGAGGAGGCGCAGGTCAACGGGGGCATTCTCACTCTCCGGGGCCGGCGCCCCGCCCGGGACTTCACGGCCGCCGTGCCCCTGGAGTCGCGGCCCGCCCCACCATCGCTTCGAGTGACCATTCCCCTGGACCGCGTGCGGGGGGTGGCGTACCCGAAAAAAGACTCTAGACGGCTCCTGGGGACGTCCAAAACCCAGGTGGCGGCCGTCGAGCTTCCGGTGGCCAAGAGTGCCCTGTCCCAGGCGTAGGCACGGTTACAACGTCTACCCGCGTCTACCCATGTCCGGTTTCTTGGACCCAACTCCCCCTAAAAACCCGGACATCCTTTATGGACGACCTCTTATCGCAGCACGCCTGGTCGACGCCGTCTCTGTCCGTAGTACTGGAGTAGTAGTGTTCTGCATCGGGCGGACATGGCACTGCAAGGCTACGTCGCGCTTTTTGCCTGCTTACAGGCTGAAGGCCGTGGGGGTTGCCTACCTTCCGGGCAGCGTCCTTCGGGCGCCGAGGGCTTTTAGGGGGGGGGGGGGGGGGTCACGACCCCCTACCCCCCTAAATACACGCCTGCCCCCGATCCCTGTCCCGCCATCGGCTTCAACGGACTCCCACGTCGCGGTGCTTCCCCCACTGTCTCACACCCCAGCGCTGGCCGTCTTCGTATCGGCCGCGGATGCCTCATCCACCCTGCCCCAACACCTGTATGGTTGACGCGTCGACGTCCTTAGCACTGATATGCTCCCCGTGGGTCTACCGGCCTACCTCTATATACCGGCCTCCGGGATTGACACTTTGCCCCCCCCTCCTGAATCCGCGCCTGGGCCTTCCCTGGCATTCGCAAGTGGCTTTCGTGGTTAAAACCAGGACGAAATTAAGACGTTCTTAATGACCCATGGGTTCAGTTGCGCATTCTAAGTTTTCAGCGTCTGCACTACATTCTGCCCCGGTCAATTTAGACAATCAACCCTGGCAGCATCAAACGTGATTACTATCAAAGGAATTATGGCTCCCCGAATTTTGTTTCCGTTCGAAAGACACCGCCATAGCGCGTTGGACTTGGCATAACTTTCTCTTGGAATTGGCTCACCGCCTGCCACACCGGCGATAGGCAACAAATCGTGCAGGCGTGCACTGCGGGCACACCTCTTCCACTTACATTTCACTATCACTCTGTGGAGAAACGGCGTTGAACGTCAGAATGGTAACCAGCGCCGTCATTGACCACAACGTCACCAAGCCCCGCCCCTGGAGGACCGCCCTTCAGGCTGCACGCCTGTGTGCGCCCAGGGGGTAGGCAACCAAGCCTGCATCACCAGCCCCCCTTGAGGTAGGCAGCCCATCTGCCTCCACCCCCACCCCACCTGCTTCTGACTCACCCCACTTAGCGAAAACGTTCCCTTACATTAAATGTTGAGAATTATCTCATTTTGAACAAATTTTGTTGAAATGGACGTCCAAAGGAGGAGGGGTCCTGGAAAACGGACAGAGGCGGACAGGGGGGGGGGGGGGGGGGGGGGGGGTGACGAAGGGTCCATAATCGCGGACGTACGTTATGGATGGCCCACAAGTCGCGGTTCCCTACCCAACCGGCGCCATTTGAGCCCAGCTGAGCTGAGCGCCTGCGAGTGCGACGGTAGGCCAGCCCACACGACACGTGTGCATTTCAGAAGTCGTGGTTGCCTACCCATCAGACACCTGTCCAGACTGGCCATGAGGTTTGCCCATGCGACACTATCTGTAGTAATCCAGATGATACTCTCATATTTAAAACTTCCCGCCTCACTCCATCTCTGCTTATGATCCTACTTATGCATTTCCGCCTGTTCCTCTGCCCATATGTACAAATAACAAGAATAAAACCACTTCCTGTGCAACACTTTTGGTGTTTGGACGTTTATTTCTATCATCCAAACTTATCTCTACAATCTTGTGATCATACTATCCAAACACTATTATTTACAACATTATCGTGGGAGCACTGATGTCAGTTTAGAAAGGTGTGCTTCAGGGTCCGTACCAGAATTGTCAATTAGGAAAGGTTTGAACAAAGTACAATGCAACACGAAATGTTCACAAAAAGTACTTTTAATGACAGCCAGGCTGATTCATACATTCATTAATTTAAAAAAATTAAAAGAAACACCTAGAGAAAAGGTTGCACATTTTCACCAGGTAGTCAGTCTTTAAATCATACAGGTATTTAAAACAGTACTAGTACTATTTTAACACTTACAATACATAACAAAAATAAGACAAAGCTTAAAATAGTTAAATTACAACCCCAATTTTCATTAGGTATCATATGATAAAACAAGTTGGGGGTCTAGGTAACAACCACATGATAAGAACAAGCAGGCAAACAAATGATCTGCATATAAGGAACACTGCAAACAGCTACATAACAAAAATAGATGTATGTGTAAAGAAAAGGGGAACTGCCTTAGTGGACCCTCTGCCAATCTTCAATTAGTTTAATGTTCTCTCGAACACACGTACGTTTCTGATGTAAGAGGCTTGTCTTCAAGTCCTCGAAATAGACTGGCCTCAGCTGTGTGGACAAAAAAACAACATTAGATCCACACAGTACAAATTGCTGTATTTGAAATACTGGACTCTGCAAATTTACAAGAACGAGGTAGAATGAACATACTGACGAAGTTTCAATTGTCTCTAATTCTTCAAAAGAGAACTCTCGCAACGGCTTGTGAGAAGCATCCTCTACGGCATTTGTAATGTCACATGGTGACATGTTCTGGGTGAAGGATACTAATTTCTGAAGTTCATCATCAGAGACTTCAAATTCCAAACCCTCACTTGAGGTACACAGTGAACACAGGATTTCAAGCTTTGCCTGTAACAAGAATGAGATAGCAGCTTGTTAATATACTTATCAACAAGAAGGTATTATGACAGAGATCAGCAGTAATTTTGAACAATTTGGGACTCATTTCAAGATGCTCATATAATGTTACAATGTATACAAAGCATGTGTTGAAGTAAACAGGAGAGTACTCACGTCTTCGTTAGGCAGTGGAACATACACTAACTTGGTAAATCGGCGCAAAGCTGCGTCATCAATGTCAAACGGGCGATTAGTGGCCCCTATGACAACCACATTAGTGTTACCACCTGCCATGCCATCCTGTAATAACATTTGCATGTCAATGAAAGGAGGTTCAAGAAATGAAAGTTAAGAACACAAGATTTGCTTCGCATGGTTTCATGACCTCTATCTACATCTCATCCGCAAGAAGTACAATCAATTCATCACAGGACGAAGAGGAGTGTGCTGCCATAACTTTGCAGTGACTTATTAAGTATTGTTATTACTCACCCACTGCGCCAAAAATTCAGTCTTCAGTCTCCTTGAGCATTCATTCTCATTTTCCCGTCTTCTTGATAGAATAGCATCAACTTCATCAATGAAGATAATCGATTTCTGTTTCCTTACAAGTGGAATATCAAAAATGGATTAATGTGGTGTAAAGATAGAATTATATTACAATAGCACAGATTGGCAATGTCATCTCATCAAACTTACTTGGCAAGTGCAAAGAGGGTGGCAACAACTTTCTCACATTCACCAAACCATTTTGAAGTCAAGTCACTTGAAGTGACATTGTAAAATCTTGCACGGGTTTTTGTGGCAGCACATTGTCCTGTCAGAATCAATTAAAAAGTGTCAATATGCAATACAGTAATTCCATGCAAAGGAAAGCACATCTATTTCCTAAATTCGTACCTAACATGGTCTTCCCCGTACCAGGGGGACCATACAGGAGGACTCCACGAGGAGAACGCCTCACTCCTCTGAAAAGATCGGGCCTCAGGAGAGGCAGGATTACTGCTTCCTGCAATGAACGGGTTATAACATAACTAAGATAGCATATGAATACAGGGTACACCACAAGCATAATACATGTCACATACTTGCATTGCCCGCTTGGCCTCCTGCACCCCTTTCACATCCTCCCAGTTCCTGTTGCACTTTAAAATGGTCCTTTTAACACCCTCCACCATTGTTGGGTCCAATTTCTTTACAGCGGGTGGATCCATTTCAGCTCCCCTAAAGCAATAGAATAGGATCATTGGAAGAAATTACAATGGTACACACACATCATTACATTCTACATACTCGATTACGAGGACAGGCGATGACGCTGCAAAGGAAGACAACAAGTACATATTAGCAACAGAAAGCTTGAAACAATCTATTCTGAAATATTGTGTATCATACCTCTGTAATCACTCTTGGTTGTGCGCCCTGTGGCAGCATTTTTCCTGCTTCCCCCTTTTGGCACCTTACTTGTCACTACAGATGGAGAGAAAATAAAGGAAATAAACATTCCATAATATACTTCATTCAACCATGTTCCATGCATATATAGATATACAGACATTAAAATCATACCGCTAAGAACAAAATAAAATAAAATATGCAAACTACCACGTATGCAATAACTGACCTACAGGTGGTTTCACCAACACCTTCTGTTTGGGTTTAGTCTGGAAGAAAGAAAAAAATGGCAAAGATTCATTGGCAACACAACAAATAAGTACCGGTAGTCCAACGCAAATACCTTGTCAGAGAGAGAATCCACAAATTTCTTTACGTCAGACACATCATTACTATTAGATGAAGTATCCTCAGACTCTTTTACTTTCCTGCATTTTTTTTTTTTGTTTTCGTCTTCCTGTATAGAAGATGGAGAACCCAGACTTAACCATCAGTTACAAAACAGTACACATCAATGTCTTAGGAAGGCGCACTCACACAATCTGAATCATCGCTCACCAGCACGGGTTCCCCCTCTTTCGGACTATCATTCTTTGAGTTCTTCTTTGTGAAGCCCTGAATGGCACCCATGGCAATTCCCTGTGGACAAAAAGGAAAATAAAAGAACTCGTACATAATTACGTAATATACAACATGGGCTGCTCAGATGATGAACATAATACCAACATAAAATGATGTACATTTCTGTACACATAAATAAGAACACGCCTATCCCATTTGTCTGCCTACACCACAATTACAATGAGTATGGAAAAAACTAGTTGACAGAGAAATTTATAGAATGAGAAAATTATACATTTAAAGAATTTTGACAAGATCGTAACAGTTGGTAGATCATCCAAGGTCCATTCAGAAATACCTGAACGCAAGCAGGTTGCTGCGGCAGACTTGCAGGTTGTCTCTCCATCTCATTCACAATTACCTGTGAAAAGAAAAAAATTAAAAAAAAAAAACATTATATAAACACTGGAGAGATAGAGAAAGCTGCCAAGAAGGACAGCAAAATGTACCGGTGTTGGAGGTGTACAGTTTTGCACACTGTGCATCACTGGCTGCATTTGATGCAGCGACTGAAGGGGTTGCAGCTGCGATTGAAGGGGTCCCAGCTGAACCTGGTTCTGGAACTGCTGCAGCTGCTGCAGCTGCTGCAGCTGCTGCATTTGTTGAGGCTGCTGCATTTGCTGAGGCTGCTGCATTTGTTGAGGCTGCTGCATTTGTTGAGGCTGCTGCATTTGTTGAGGCTGTACGAACATCATGCCAGGCAGCTGGTGCTGGCTCTGCTGCATTTGTAGCACCTGGAGCAGGTGCTGCATCATGGCATCATTGCTATTCATGTTCAACTACAAAAAAAAACAAAGGAAAAAGACTTACTTAAATGATGAAGTCAGTTTATGCGTGGGGAACAGAAACTGAGCTTGTCGAATTACACTGCCCCTGAGTGAACAAACCCACTATGATTCACCAGTGCCTCAGAGCACGTAATACAGCGAATTAAGATAAACCACAGATTACACGTAATTAGAAGGGAAACCGTATTGAAAGAGGAGTCCACTCCAAATACAGGACGGCTATAATGAACGTTTACAACCAAACTAGAAGACCAGTTGCATGAGCCCCTAATTTAACTACCTCCCAAATCGTCCTCAACAAATCAGCAACGAGTCTCACACACGAGAGAACAATTCAATTCAAACCAGTATCTCTCTTAGTTAATAAGCTTACCGAGAGGATTACTTCCACTTGTAGCTGAAGCGAGAACAGGCTAAGCTTCACAAAGGACTACTCAGGACTACAAGGACCCACAAAATCGCGCGCACTTTTCGCGGGTCGAACCAGGGCTACCAGCCCACTACACTCACTGAATTGACAATGAGAGAACAGCAAATGCAGTTGGTACCATTGACGACTTCCAGGGGCGCAGAAACCATCAAGAAACCCACCGAGCGCAGTGAAGGACGACAAAGATTTTTACAGCTCAAAAACACAGTATACTCCTTGTGAAACACTATTTACCTTTGGCGCAGTCTGATGATTCTTCTCTCTTTTCCCTTTCCTGATAGCCATGCAATATCATTCATTCTCTCAATGTGGAGAAATGTATATTCTTTTTCCTCTTACTCAATCACTTTGTGAATTAACTTTTCCCATTGTTACCAAAAGTACTCGTACTTACTATAAGATTGAGTCCAGCCAATATTTTTAAATCCCTACTTCGCTGTGTGCTTCACATGTATATGAAAGAAACAGAAATAATTTATGATTATAAAAATCTGCAATCTACCAAGTACCGTGATGTACCACCATTCAATTCTAAAAATAACAACTTTCCTTTGTCATACTTCCCATTATTTACCACAAAAAGGATCATAAACTGGCACCAGTGATCCAAACCAAAATATAGGTAAGTTGTCTTACTGTATGCAAAGACATGTTAACAATGAAAGTGGCCATAGGATTTTGAATGACAATGGTAATCGTAGAACAGCATTCAATTTTAATTCATCCTCAGCTGCTGTCTTTCATGCATTTGCTCACCTAAAGAAATGCATAATGATGAGGTATTTAATTGGAGGAGAAAATTCCACTTCCAATCAGGCAACAGTCCTCTCTTGAGCAGCACAAGCTTATGGTCCAGCAAATACACTTCCCTCCTTTTCGTCAAAACTTCTGCTACCTTCAGCATACATCACAGTGGTGTATTATTCCAGTCCAAAGTTTAAAAAAATAAAAATAAAAAAAAAAACCGAAAAAGATCAACAAATGAGATCACTGATGTTCAATTATGATTTCCTTTGTCTAGCAACAAGCCCCAACAGTACTGAAATTTTGGGCAAAATTCTTAAACCTCAATGTCTCTAATTGGGACAGATTGTGTTACCACCAAATGGCCTGTGAATACAAATATAGAATTGGAGACAAAATTGGACGTTAAAGACAGCAATCCTTGGAGGTCCAGTGCTCAGGTAAGAGTGCCCCGAATAGCAGAAGAATTGCTCATGAATTGTCTCCTTGTACAAGTCAAGCAAATGCAACCAAAATGTAAAAATGAAAAGACTTTCATATGAACCACTGAAAATCAATTGATAAATTGGTCCTCAAATGCAAATGGTGATAGGGCTAATTGCATTAACAAATTCTCTGGCCACTCTTGGACGTGTAATTCTAATTTTTAATAGCCATGCACTGTTTTAAAACAACACAGATCCAGTATCAACTGACTTTGGTGACAAGGATATGTAGAATAAAACTAAATCAGTCACATAACAGAAAAAAGTGTGGCATTCAGTCTACTGTTCCAGAAAGATCTAATCGGGAAGGATCAGATTAAAAACATCATTTAGATCAACAGTCCATAATTATATAGTGGATGGTTTTCTGCTATATCATTAGTGTAGTGAAATTACCGGTGAGATAAATTCCTGGACAATTTATCATAAGCAAAGGTAATTGTAATTGTATAAATTACATACAGAACAATATTTCATGATACATCGTTACCCTTCGTCAAAGAACGATTCACACCTAGTTTCATTACCCTTCTTTACACCAAATTATATATAAATAGAAACACATTTAATGATCGACCCTACAAACTAATTTACACTAATTTTAATTACACCTATTTACAATGTTGATCATTATGTGGAGGTGGAGAAGGCAGAAGCTGCTTCTGTTGTCCTCTCAATACAGAGGCGGCGTAGTTGCACTGAGTACAGAGCACTTGCTCACTGTTCGTGCCAGAAATTAAGCTTCCATGTATGCTGAACCAAGAAGACAGTCAAAAAGTGATTGTTTATTATTTTAATTTCAAATGCCAAATTTTGTTGTATGAGTCCTTACCAATAAGTTCCCCAACTGAATCAGGATAGAGCTTCTTTTTAGAGGTCCTCTGCTGGCCTTTATGGAAACTGTGGAACATGGCCTCCTGGAACATAATAATGAAATGTGATAAGTTTTCTAGTTGCAAAAAATATTTGTTCACGGAGAGATCAAATTGCTTGCATTGTGCTTCGATCTTGACAGACTTATGTCACTCATATTGCATCAGTTACACATGTCCTATTAACTTATTTCAGGCTCGAAACTGCTCTGAGCTCATGTTGAGCTTGCTACTAACAAAATAAATAATGAATACACTTTTGATAATATTTAGATTTTAGCGTGGACTGCTTGCAGTAAATCAAAATCTCACCTGGTCATTGGAAACTTGATCCGGGATGTGTTGCTGGCTGCCCGGCAATGTCTTGCCAGACATCTCCAAAGGTATCAATTGCAATTAGAAACTTTGATTTAAGTCAAACGTCACTAGTCATGCAACTGTTTTACAAGCACTAGCACTATTAAAATTCAGGCTCCAAATTGATCAGAGTTGAGATTGCACTGAATTTGAGATTGTTAGCAAAAGAAATTTCAGTGGAGCATAAATTCTCACCAGGGGACCCAAGAGCTGATGATAACATTTCTGCTTGACTGGTTGGAGTACTGGTGTCCTAGCTGTTGCTGCTGGTCTGGAAATTTAATAAGTCACACATATCACTGGTAATGTACTGATTTTTAGGGTTCGAAAGGGGGGAAAAAAATGGGTACCTACTGACCTTGCGCAGTGCACCACATGTCTCAGCTGCTAATTTTTTAAGAGTGATAACTGCAGTGATAATTAAATGTAAACCTAGAACAAAAAGAAAATAATAACTTGGGTACCATGTTAATGATAGCAAGTGCTCAAAGGAGTAAGCAATACTTGGTAATAAAAGGAAGATCAAAGTGCATAAAATATTAATCGAAAATTTAGAAATTAAATAACCTACCTTCATTCGAAGATCTCAATTTTTCATCTTTTGTTGTCACTTCTGAGCTTTCTGTCCGGCAACTGCTCTTTGCTGAATCTCATCACAATCAATATATTTCAAAGGGGTTCAAAATCTAACTATTTAAAATCTAAAACAAACAGTATAAAATGTGGAAAGTATTCACACATCTATCATGGTTTTGGGTGATGATGATAGCACCTGCTGCTCTATGCCACCCTTTGGTAGGGTTCAGGTAGCCAGAGCTAACAACAAAAACCTACTACACTGATGTGTGGTTGGAAAAAAAAAGGGTTAAAAATGTCCTATAGCTGGAATGCAACAGACTTCAGCCCTTGAACTATTCAATCACTCAGCAAATCCACCAACATATACAGCCACTCTTGCTTGTATACTTTCTTCGAAACTTGTTCTAGACCTCTTGAAACGACACTTTGGACTGAAAGTTTACAGCAGCCATTGCTCGTGAAACTTGCTATGCCTGCAGACAGATACAAACAGTAGGAATGTGTTTGCCATTCCCTCCCCTCCTCTGAGCAAATATACAATACATACTTGTGGTGAAACAGCTGAATCTCTGTGTAAGTCTCCAGCTTCTTCACAGATGTAAAATTTTCCGACACTTCCGTACACATCCATAGACCAATTGTTCTACAAATGCCTTCTTTTCATGACCCTGCCAAAAAAAATAAAAAAAATAACACTTACAATATGAAGTGAGCTCAATTCGGAAATGAAAATAAATATTTACCTTTTGAGAAGATATCAGGTCAGCCCCTTGTGGGCTGGCAGATGTATTATAGACCAGACACATTCACTCTGCGAGCCACGTTAGCGACCAGCAAGAGGCCATGGAGTATCTGATGAGGCTTAGGATTATAAGATACTTTTGAGTTGTAAACCTCCGAAGCGAAATGTTAGGTCCAACGCATTTTTGCAGGATGTGAGCAGGTTGGTTATGGTCACCTGCGTGCTGCTGACGCAGTCCTGATGGGTTCCAAATTTTCACCACTGCTGCTGGTTGGACAACTGAGAGCAGCTAACCCGCTTTCATTTTCTTACTGCATGCCAGCGGCCACATATTTTGTTAATTATGGTACAAATAACAGAAAGGTCTAAAACATAAATATTGCTGTTGTTTGTTATGCTTAACTGCTTGCCCTCCGTTCCGGAAGAGGCGCCACCGCCGCCTAGGAGAGCCTCAGCATTTGGGTGTATTTCTAAACGGTTCAATGGCATCACCTGTTCATTATCAGTGATGGAACAAATTCATTCACTTGTATTAAATCATGATTAAATCAGTCCAGAACATCGACGATTAACTGGGCGATCGTAGGGACTGTGAGGGTGGTCGGTCGGCGGTCGGTGCGCCCGGTCGGTTCGGCCGGTCAGTGGCGGAGTGGCGGTTTGGCCGGTTACTGGCCGGTTAGGTGAGGCTGTAATGGCTATTCATGGGCATGACATCGCATTAGAACTTTTCCTAAACTCACTAATAAATATGTTTGGCTTCAGTTAACTTTGAATATGTTCGCAAATGAGATACTTATTTAAAATCGGTCGCCACCGACGCGCCCTCTGTGAGTCGGCCGGGGCGGATTGCAAGGATATCGGCTAGGATGCAGGCAAGCTGAGCAAGCCTGTACGCCACGAAAAGTTCTGTAATTAATGGCTTCAAATTTACGCCGTTTCTTTAACGCAACAATAATTATGGTTTTGTGCGCTTAAAAGGTCTCATACAGAGGCATAGGGAAGAGGAAGCTGGAGAGTGAAAAAAGTGGTGTGGTGCTAGCAGAGATAAGTGAGTTAACGAGTGGCTGCTTGGATTTGAAAAGAATGACATGTCACTTGCGCGAGTGTCAAAGAGGTTGTGCCAGCGTGTGAAGATGGCATCTTTGCAACTGAATTCACAGTTAACCTCGCTTAACGTTACGTGTGTGTATTATCTTGGCGCTTGGTAGGCATGCAGTTTTAAACTTTCCGACGCAGTTAATGTTTTCATGTTTGTATTATATTCCATTTTTGTCATTTCATGTGCTGGAGAGGTTATGGCGATCTTCCACTTCCAATGGTGTAGGCGGTTATTTTTGGTACGGCTCGAGTAGGAACTGATTCTCAGTCGAGATATTGAGGTTGGTAATTTTGCCTAACGATGATGATTTGGTACATGGCCAAATGTACTTTCTTTTTGAAATTTCAGGATGTTGTGATGAACAAATCCACCCTTGCTCTGAACTTCATTACACCAAATGTTATGCATGCTGTTGCCTACATGGCTGGTTTGTAATCAATATTTAAGATTTCTTTTTTGCCTGCCGTGGTCAATACATGGTACATTTGAGATGCGGTTGACGTCTTGCTCCTAATTTCTGCATAACCTATTATCTCTGGCTAATGAAGCGATTTCTGTTCCAGGTCCCACTGCTCAATTGTTTTATTTCAATGAGCTGTCGGTACTTGTGGAGTACTTTTCAAGGTACTACCAGGGACAACTAGTTACATGTGAGCGTCTTATGAGGAACATCAGACAAATATGGTATTTTCTTTGAGACTCTTTTCATGACACCAGGAGTGAATCGTAGAAGAGTTTCTTGAATTGGCTTTGAGTGTGTTTCCTGTCCTTGCCCCCTCTGCTGCTTTGCTCTACATTTTATGTCATTTGTGTGCTGCTGTGCCTTTGCTTTCAGTGTGTTTCCTATGCTTTCCTGCTATGCTTTATTTCCCCCTCTGCTGCTTTGCTTTACATTTCATGTTATGTGTGTGCTTCTGTGCCATCTGCAGCTTTGTGTGTTGCCTTGTCTGGATTGTTGCTCTAATTAGAAGCTTTCTTGTGTTTGAATGTGTGTGTGTGTGTGTGTGTGTGTGAGTAATCAAAGATTGCCCTGAGCATCTTGAAAGAGTTTCCTGAGCTTTGCTTTGAATGAGTTTCTGATGCTTTTCTGCTAAGTTTGCATTTTCTCCCGCTGCTGCTTTGCTCTACATTTTATGTCATTTGTGTGCTGCTGTGCGTTTGCTTTCAGTGTGTTTCATGTGCTTCACTGCTATGCTTGCATTTCCCCCATCTGCTGCTTTGCTCTACATTTTATGTTATTTGTGTGCTGCTGTGCCTTTGCTTTGAATGGGTTTCTGATGCTTTCCTGCTATGCTTGCATTTTCTCCCTCTGCTGCTTTGCTCTGTATTTTATGATATATGTGTGCTGCAGCTCTGCTTTTGTTGCCTGGTCCCGCTTGTTTTTTTTTCCTTTTTAAAAACAAAAAAAAACAAAAAAAACATGCTAATCGTGTGTTTGTGTGTAACTGTGTCTTAGCAATTTTAACTTTTGCTTATGACATTGCTTCAATGATCGTGACAGTTATTTTGTGGGCTTAGCTTTGGATGTGTTCCCTCTTTTCCTTCCCATGTTGCTTTGCATTTTGTTTTACGTTGTGTCTGCGCTTCCGTACTGCCATCAGCATAGCGCTGACTGATCCTTCCTGTTCTATTTGCAAGCTTGCTTTTGTGTGAATGTGTGTGCAAGCAATCAATCCTAGCTGTTCTTATTGCTTGGATGATCGTCAAAGTGTTTTGTGTACCTTGCTTTGCATTTCCTGTGCTTTACTGCCATGTGTTTTCCCTGCTGCAGCTTTGCTTTTAGTTTTGTCATTTGTGTGCTTTTGTACTTCCATTGCTTTGTCGGTGGTGTCAATGATCTCAGAATTATTTTCGTTTGTACTGAGTGGGTGTACACATGAATAAATGAGACCAACTGGTGTGGCTAGAAAAGAGATCTGTGTATTTGAATAAACCATTGTCACAGTACCCTGGTTCAGTTGCCTCTACTATCCCTCCACCAAGACCTTGACACGACACCTTGCACTTAACCATTTTAACAACATGATTATCATAGGGGTTGCTTTGGTTATCAAAATTAAAGTGGGATTTTACATACCTCATCAAAATTGAAGGGTGGAATGATTTGTGTAACTGATGGCTGTGTTGATGCTGTGAATAGCATTCAGGAGTTGCAGGGAGCACCTGAACTGAATCAGTTTGAGTGGTAACCAGTAGGCATGGGTCACATACCGAAATTAGGAACAATGAAAAAGTACAGACTCCCTGTGGTATGGATTTGAGAGTGGATCATGCCGCATGAGAGGCGGGTGAGCTTGACTCTTTTTATAACTTCATTTATTCAGCGACGAGGCAGCTGGTGGCAGCCACTGGCTAGCACACCTGCAACACAAGTGCAGTAGAAAAGGATGTTACATTTTTATAGGTGTCAACCATTAAGTACGTCCAGATTTCGTACTGACCGGACATGGTGCGCCTGCGACGATAACGCGGACGTACCGTGTAATGGATGATCGCTTAGTGCAGACCACGGGTTCGGATACCACACTCTCGTTGGGTACTTTACGGGGGGAGCGGGTGTAATGCAAACGAGGTTACCGTAATAAAGAAGTCCGCAGGTGACCACGGGTACTCACCCGTCTTTATTCGCTGTCATTAGCCGACGCTGATTAGCACTTCACCTCCCGCGATCATTTCGAGTACGGAGGACCGGCCAAATGAACGTCGGTATGCGTTGAATTTCGATAAAATTATCATGGATACACCTCTTCCAGAGAGGCACACGCATTCATTTCACTATCACTCTGTGGAGAAACGACTTTGAACGTCAGAATGGTAACCAGCGCCGTCCCTGATAACGTCACCAAGCCCCGCCCCCTGGAGGACCGCCCTTCAGGCTGCACGCCTGTGCGCCCCCGGGGGTAGGCAACCAAGCCTGCATCATTTTTTCGTGATCCTTGGATGGCTTTCACGTGATGTCACACGCGTTCGAAAATTCAAGGCTTTCCTTCCCGTTTTGTTTTTTACCCCCAAGAACCCTCGTCATCAGCACTCATGCTGAACCGAGAGGCAGGCAGGGTAGGGGGGAGGGGCGGGGGGAGGGGTAGGGTGAGGGGGCATGTGTTGTCGTCGGCTGCCTTTCCCACGGCGCACGCACCAGATTGCCGGAAAGTGACGCCTGGCGCGGTCGAGACGGGGATGGGGCTTGTCTTACTTGATCCTTAGATCACACTACTTCACCTAATGTTGCCAGTCGAAATTCGCAAAAAAAAAACAAACACGAAAAGTTCATTAAAAAAAACTTAACGAAATTCAAAAGTTCATTTCAAAAAATTAAAAACAAAAGATATAAAAAGGCACCTGAAGTCACAAACTCACCCCAAACCTTCGAAGTCATTTCCTCATTCATGCAGGAATTTCTTCCCAACTTTCTTCGCATGCTGGGGGCAAATTCTGCGGATAGTCGCTCGTCCATCCGCTGCTGCAGTGCGCCGGCTGAGGCCCGGCGGCCCGGCTTATCCCACGGCCCTTGACGCCCCCGTCATGGCGGCTGCGTCGGGCAGCGCCGGGCAGCGCCGGGCCGAGTGCAGCCGTGCAGCGGCCAGACGTGTCGGAGTGTGGCAGCGGGGCCGGGTGTTGTGCTGTGCGTACCGGGCGGCACATCAAGGGCGAGAGCGGCGAGAGCGGGGCGTCACAACAAGCGCGGGGTCACCGACCCGCCGCCCGCCCCGTCCCCGTCCTGGAGCAGCCGCCGATGAATGGGTGGCGGCGGGCGGCGGCGGCGGCGCGGCGCCAATCCCTGCCCCCGCCGTGAGACCCAAGGTGCCTTTGCCCTCGGAGTTCCGCGCGAAGCCCTGCAGAGCTTCAGCCGCTTCAGCCGTGGCATCAGCCCTGTCACGTCGTCGCACGCGTCCGAGGTAATCTTCCGCCGCGCAGACACACCATTTGGCCAAGGAGGCTGCGCGATAAGAGTGATAACGGTTCACAGGCACAGGTCGTGCCGCGGGTTGGTGAGGTTCGGCTGGCCCGTTCGGGTTAGGGCCTCGTTGGTGCCCCCCCCCCCCCCTCCGTGCCAGCCCGGCCAGCCCGGCCCGGCCCGAAGGTCCGGTACCGCCGTGTTCCGTGCTGCAGTCTCGTTTTGGGATCGCCTTCCAGCCGTCGGGCGCAGAGCGCTCTCAGCACACAGCGCCACGCGCAGATAGCCCCGGGGCTTGTCCGTTTTGTCTGTTTGCGCTCCGGCCGGTGATGGATCTGGACCACCCGCCACGTCCCGAAGCAGCCGCAGTAAGCCCCGCGCCGCGCGCCCCGCTTGCAGTGTCAGACCCTGGAAGTCAATTTCACGCGCGAAGAGCCGTCGTCTCGTCTCGTCTGCGAGGCCCTCCCTCACGGGCAGAGGGCAGCACGCGGCAGCGGTACTAGGGTATTCCGCTGAACCCCAGAACGGAAGTAGGAAGAAGGCGAGAAGTACAAAAGGATGGGCGTGGGGGGACGTGTTGGACGGAAACGGACACAGTCCCACCTCAGCTCTCACCCATCTTTCAGTACTTCTTGCCTTCTTCCTACTTCCGTTCTGGGTTTCAGCGGAATACCCTATTGTTTACTATAGCGGCTTCTCGCTTTGAAGGTTGAATTAGGTCAATTATGGTAGGCATGGATGTGTAAAACGTTACTGCGTTTCTATTTTCGTGCGCTCTGCCACCGTTTCCTGGTAAATTAATAACAAATGTTGCACATTAACCTCACACGACCGTCTCTTACACCACTCAAAATGACCCCCAAGTGCAGTTTTTATTTTCGCATTCATAGAAGGGTGAATGTATGGGGGAACCTGCTGTTTTTAGAAGGGTGAATGTAAGCTTATGGGGGAAGGTCTGGAATTTGAATTAGAACCCCGTCCAGTGTGCTGTCCACGTCCAGCAGGGGCTGTTTTACCGACCACAGCCGTGATCGCCCCCTAGCGGCCGTCGCGGAAAGCACGCCCGACTTCGAAGTCACACAAGACGGGGTTCTAATTCAAATTCCGGACCTTATCTCATACATTCGCTCTGCTACTAACGGCACCTTCCCCCATGCATTCACCCTACTATAAATGCGAATGTAAAGGCTACAACTCAGCGTCATTTTGTGTGGTGAAGGGAGGGCAGTGTGAGGTTAAGGGTGCAACATTTGTTATTAACCAGGAAACTGTCGCAGAGCGCACTAAAATAGAAACGTAATAACATTGTACACATCCATACCTACCATAATTGACCTAATTCAACCTTCAAAGCGAGAAGCCGCTATAGTAAACAATTGCCCGCGGCAGCACGTACTGCAAGGGCCTGGATACTCATCTCGTGATCGTCCGGCAGCGAACTCTATCAGTGCCGTGGGGAGGTTGGCGGGGCGGGGCGGAGGCGCGCGGCGCGCGAGTTCAGCCAACGGCGCGGCGCGTGAGGTGGAGCACAGAGGTGCCGCGCCTGAATACAGATTTGCCGTGCCCTGCCCTGCCGTGCCGTGCCATGCCCTGCCGTGCCCTGTCACGCAGTCGGTACAGCGAGTGCGGCGCACCGCGGTACCACCACTAGGCCACCACTACTGTCCAGGGCGCACGCCGCACGGGGACGTGACGTGCTGCCATGGCGTGACCCCGCCGCCGCCGCCGGTGCGGTACAACACACGCCCCCCGCCGCGCCGCGACGCCGGCCGCTGCCGTGCCGCCCGTCTTTTGACACGTCCGTTGCCATGCCCAGCCCATGCCGCGGCGACTCGGCTCGACGTGCCAAAGTGTTAATTAAAACGGCGCATCGGATCGCGAATCGAATCGCCGAACATTCAATTTGCCGCTTCGTCCCGCACCGCCGATGTAAGTTAAAGTGGAGCAGCTGGGAGAGAGAAAGAGAGGGAGAGAGAGAGAGAGAGAGAGAGAGAGAGAGAGAGAGAGAGAGAGAGAGAGAGAGAGAGAGAGAGAGAGAGTAGGAGGGGGGCGTTTAGCGAGGAACAGAGATGGAAATTGAGGTGGGAAATGCAGGCCGTGCGAGGACTGACGACACAGCCAGACGGGCCGACGCGGGGCTCCGCGTCACGTTGGGACGGGAGAATTAGGCCTTTGGGGACCGGGAGAGGGGGGGGGGGCAGAATCTGTGATCGAGCATGCAAAATGAGCCCTAGATGTCGAGTCACGTTTCATTGACAACCTGAACCAACTGGGTCCGGGCCGGGCAGTGCCGGCAGGGCGGCTGTGGGACCAACGACCCGGCCGCGCTGTGGGCGTATGTGTGGAGAGGAAAGGGGGGGGGGGGGCAGTAAGTGCCCCACTCACGGCACATGGAAAGAAAGCTGCAAACTCTATGAGAAACCTGGCGGTATATAGCCGAACCTCTGGCGTGTACCGGCGTCAGCGCGGTGTTCGTGCGTCAGCACCCCCCCCCCTCATCCTCCACCCCCTGTCCTGCCGAGGGGGCACAGGTGGCACCAGGGGACGCCCCGTGCTGCAGCAGCGTCTTCCGGAGGCGGCGGGGTCCGTATCTCGCGTCAAGGGGCTCAAGTGTCGCGCCGCATCGCAGGTGCAACACTGTGCACACGTCCTGTCAGGTGTTGCACTTGAGCTAACACGCACGCTCACACACACATACACAGAAGGCCTTTTGATTCGGGGGCTGCAGTGCGCGGACTTGGTTGAACGACCTTCCGAAGGGAGAGGGGAGAGAGGGGTGGGGCGAAAATAAGAAAGAACCTAGTTTGCAAGCCAAAGTGAGTCTGTTATCAACGCCCCCCCCCCCTTCCCCTACCCGCGCGCCTCACGCCAGGACACTCTATACTACGTTTGCCAAAGTTAAGCAGTAAGAGTGAGTAGAGTAGGTCAGATTGGTGTCGCGTTGTAGAAGAGAGAGAAAGAAGGAAGGCCGCAGTCCTACTTTGTACAGTTCGCGTTCACCACGAAAACGAAAAGAGATATAAACGCCCGCATCGTTCAGAAAACCGGGTCTCGAGGGGAAAATAAATCGTTTCGCGACTTACGCGGCGAAAAAAATATTGCGTGTGCACAACAAGATGACGACGGCGGTGACCAGCGGGGCCCACATGCGCGCAGAATGTGGCTGTCCGCCAAATGACATCACAGACTGGAGGCTGGAGACGGGCCCCGCGGCGCCCCGGCCAGACCCCAAGGAGACAAACGCACTTTCACTTTTTATTTCTAAACATAAAGCACATAAAAATGGCGTTTTGCGACGTGACCGTTGCCGGCGGCCGGCTTGGCTTGTCTAGTTCGCGCCCCATTCGCAGTCATGACCCGCCGGCCCCCGCCGGCCCCCGACCCCGACTGCCACTCGACGGCGGAGTTTGCCTCGCTGCCTGCGAACAAGTCGTCCTTCTTCGTCTTCTTCTGCCCCCGTCCTTCCTTCCTCTCGCCTCTTTTGCAGGGCTTATTTGGCAGCTTCAGGGGAGCGCTCCGGGGACGTAACGTCCGTGGTGGGAGGCCGAGCAGCGGCAGCGGCTGATGGGTAATAGTGCCGGCGATCAGAACGCGGGCGGAGCGCGGGCCGGGCGCGGAGCGGAGCGGAAACGCAAGCCAACTCGCCGCCCAGCTGCCATCGGCTGCCATCGGCTGCCATCGGCTGCCATCGGCTGCCATCGGCTGCCCGTCCCGTGCTCATCGTTTTCGGAGGACTGCTCCATTGTCACATTGTGTGGCACGCCGCACGCCCCCTGCCCGGCAGCGCGGGGCTCGTTGGAGCTATTAACAGTGCGGCCAGGACAGTTCTAACGCGGGTTTATGGGTATGGTAGGATTAGCCAGCCGATATGAGATTCGGTGAGGAGTCTCTCTGTCATTGTCTGTCTGTCTGTCTGTCTGTCTGTCTGTCTGTCTCTGCCTCTGTCTCTGTCTCTATCTCTGTCTGTCTCTGTCTGTCTCTGTCTGTCTCTGTCTCTCTCTCTGTCTCTGTCTCTGTCTCTGTCTGTCTGTCTGTCTGTCTGTCTGTCTGTCTGTCTGTCTGTCTCTCTCTCTCTCTCTCTCTCTCTCTCTCTCTCTCTCTCTCTCTCTCTCTCTCTCTCTGTCTCTCTCTCTCTCTGTCTCCGTCGCCCGGATCTTCTTGATTGTGACGCTGTGCATCACGAGACGGAGAGAAACTCCGACGTTGGATGCACCACCGGCACGCTCACTGTCCGCCCGGTACACCCGTCCATCCTGACGGCCGGAAGGACGCCGCCTGCAGGCCCTGCAGGACCCAGGGGCCGCCCTGGTGACGCCCCAGGGGGACTTGACTTTAAAAAATAATCGGTGTACAGTGGCAAAAAAAAAACAACAAAAAACAAAAACAAAGAGAAAATTTAAAAAGTCAAATATGCGACCCAAAATGTAAAGCTTTTGAAAAGGTTTTGACTATTTCTAGAAAAATAAAATCAATTTCTGGTGACGCCCCGCCCGCCCTGCCTCTGCAGCTGCTGCGCTAAGCGTCACCCCTGCCGCTGGCGTCCTGAGCTGCGGCTGCAAGCGGCAAAAGTGCACTCACACTCACACACGGCCTTTTCTTGGAAGACCGGCGGTAGGAGAAAAGAGAGCGAAATAAGGAGTAGGGAAAGAAGAAAAGAAAAGGGCAAACACAAACGTGTCCGTGTGGCTACACGCCGCACTGGACCTGCGTCGCCGGACTGTGAACTGCTGTGGACTAGCGCTTGCCCCGGACGGCTGCGCGAAAGCTTCTCCCTATGGCGTCATTTTCAGCAGCTCTTTTTCCGGTGGGGACGTGCCACTCACGGCCCGTTTTAGAGCTTGTCACAGCACGAGAACACGTCGCCGGGCGTCGCCGGGCCCACACGGAGAAAATAGATATGCCGGTTCTACAATCCCGGTATTGCTATTGCTTACGCTGGATTGTAAACTTAGCAATCCAGTTTGCTATTCGAACAACCGCGATCGTTGGTTCAGCAAGTGGATTTCTGAGTTCACTACAGGCTTCATGGAAAAAAGATGTTATAAGCAGTAAATTTTTTGTTCGAAGAACTAAAAATTTGGTTGGGGGAACTAAATTTTAGGTGCACCAACGCAACGTTAGTTGCTCCAACGCAAAGTTTCGTTGAAGGAGCAAAAATCAGAAAAAAATGTGTTTAGTGCCCGCAACGAACCTCTTTGTTGGAGCAAGTTACATTTCGTTGATGCAACTAAAATTTCGTTCCCCCAACAACATTTTAGCTCTCCGAACAAAAAGTTACTGCTTGTTGAAAAATCAACTTAAAAATAGTTGCGACCTCTAATCTTTTTTCTCCGCGTTGCTTCAGCAATCCGACTCAGTAATCACCTCCAGAAATGACTGAATGAATTTCGTTACAAAATCGTGTTTGTGACAAAATTGAGAGGTAATTATTCGAATAGCAAACTGGATTGCTATGTTTACAGTCCAGCGTCAGCAATCCCGGGATGGTAGAGCCAGCAATCTCTTTTTTCTCCGTGCACGAGCGTGACTACGGCACTGGACGCTTCCGGCGCGCTGAGACTCCCGATGCTGAAAACGTAACATCTCCCCCGATGAAAATGCCGACTGCACGAGCGTGTGCCATCCGCTGGGGGCGGCACGCGACACGCGACACGGCACGCGCGGTGGCGGGCAATACTAAGTGAAATAATTTGGATGAGTTGTTTGAATGGTTTTAATGGAAGCTGGCGCTCGGCCGGCCGCGTTGGCGTGGGCGGCGGTCGCTGGCGGGGCTGCCACGGGCACGGCCGACAAGGCCGCGCGGACGATGACGGACAAGCGCCTCTCCTCTCGGACCCACGTTTTCCCTCTCTTAAAACGGCTGCATACACGGCTGCTGTCACTGGGGGGACGAACGGCCGCCGGCCCCGGCCGGGAGGCCCCCGCCGCCGCCAAGGCCCCCCGACGAAGGCCGGCCGAAGGACGCCGCGTGACGTAAGAAAAATAAAGCGCACTTGATGTGCGTATTTAGTGTGTCAGCCTCTATGGGAGGAGGGTATGAAAGAAAACACGCTCTGCAGGTCCCTGGCGGGACTCGAACCCGTGACCCGTAACGGCAATGAAAACGGCGTGCGCTGCGGCTGCGGCTGCAGCGGCATGCGGTACCCGCAGCGTAGCCCCGCAGCTCGGCGGCTGCCCCGGACGATTCTCCATAAATCCGGGAGTGAGGGGGAGTGAGCAGAGCGGCAGCGGCAGCGGCAGCGGCAGCAGCAGCAGCCAGCGCTGCTAGGCAGCCCGGGCTCCACGAAAACCTCATCTCTGTAACCATCTTCAGTAAATAAAATCAATCAGGGCTTGTTAGCGTTGCGGCCAGTGCGCCTGCGGCTGAGCGTCATGGCGCTGCCCCGCTGCCCGCCCGGTCCCGGACCAGCCTCCTTTTGGGGCCACTACTGTGTGTATCTAACAAGGCCGCTAACGAAGCTAAGTGCTAACGAAGGGATTCTGTTCATATGCCGGCATGTGCCCGGGCGCGTCCGCCGCCGTCCTCCACCGCGCGCCTCGCCGTGCACCGGTTGCACCCCGCGTTCGTAGAACTTGGACTAGGTGCGAGGGAGACGGGTGGCATGGCGCGCGCAGCGGCCCCTGCACCGGGTCGGAGAGAGACGGAGAGGGGCGGGGGCGGGGCGCGTGGCCGCCGTGAGCGTGCGACATTGTGTTATGTTTTTCCAGCGCAGTCTCTTTGTGCTGAGGTGGGCTCCGGCCCCGAGCCCTCGCTGCTGCGCACGCTGAAGGGCACTGGAAAGGGTTTCGACGTCACGTCATTCCAAGGAAACGTCACGCTGAAGACGACCTGGGATCAAGACTGCGAGTGCGGCGGTTCGAATACCAGTCGGGTCCAGCCGTCCCGTTTATCCTTGTCGGGGTCAGTGAGTCAGACAGAACGGCGGCGGCGGCCACCCCGCTATCGGCTTACATCACGTGACGTATCACTTTCACTACCGGCCGGACCGGGCTGCAAGTGCATGTGCATGTCCGTGTGCGTGCCGTGACGGACACGTCGGTAAACATAATCAATTAGTAGGGACGGGTTTGTCGCCGGAGGTGTCTACAGCGCATGGAATACTGCTTTGCGGTAATTTGATGCGTTGCGGGCGCGGACGTCGGGCGGCGGCAGCGGTGGCAGCGGCAGCGGCGGCAGCGGCAGCGGCGGCAGCGGCAGCGGCGGCAGCGGCAGCGGCGGCAGCGGCAGCGGCGGCAGCGGCAGCGGCGGCGGCGGCGGCGGCGGCGGCGGCGCGGCACGGCACTCGTAATGACAGGCGGGCCCGGGACCCGGGTACCCGCGGGTGTCAACGCTCTGCAAACTGCAGCAGGGTAGCGACGGAGAGGCTCTTGCGGCTGTCCTGCCCTGCCCTGCCCTGCCCTGCGGTGCAGCCCGGTGCTGCCGTGCACAATGCAGTCGTCCCTCCCGTCTACACAAAGACCGCGCCAGCCAGCCGGACGCAAAATACCGCCTGCCGCAATGCTTAAAAAGAAATATAAAAATAAAAATACTTGACGTTTCCCTGCGTCAAAACGTTCACTTATGACCTACACGCAAAAAAGTCGCGCCCAACTAAATAAAAATTAGTACCATTTGTAAAAATGTTAGTAACGTGGCTAAAAATTAAGCACGGTAATTAAAAAGTTAGCACCGGTGCTAAAAAAAATTGTTAGTTGGGCGTATACTACTAGAAAATTAGCACCTGTGCTGGCGATTTTTTTGCGTGTTAAGTATTTTCTGGTTCCGGCCGTCTATATGCAGCGGAGCGGAAATGCAGGGACTCTGGACTGAACGGTAGCCTCCCCGTCGTTCTGCACGGCACCGGCTCGCAGGGCGTGGCAGTGCGTAGCCAGGCGTGGCCATGGACCAGGTCCCCTCCGGTCTCTGTTCACGAATAAACTCCTCACCGCCCCATTACAACACAACCCGCACGGGGCCCCCCGGCCCCACGCACTCGTTTTGCTCTTTTTGCCCTGCGTTTTACAAGCCGTTTCGTGTACGCGCCGCGCCTCCGTCAAACCCGCGCCAGTAAGACCGTAGGGTTTTCTTACTCCCCTCCCCCTAGGAACGGACTGGCCCAGTGGGGGCGGTAGGAAATCCCGACCGGGCCCCCGAGGAAAAGGTATCAATCTGGGCCCTCGTCGGCGAACTTTCTTCATTTTAAACAAGGCGAGCCCCCGAAAATGCCGAAAATTTCGGGCCCCTCCTGACCCCCCAGTCCGGATCTGCCTCCCCCACCTCTCGATACACTCGACCCCTCGCTGCGAATAAGGGATATCCCTTTGAATCATGTCCTTGCTACTGTCACAAGTACAAACCTAATTTTGCCAGACTGCGTGCGTTGCACAGTTGACGCCTGCTGGGTAGGCAACCACGGCTTCTACATGCGCGCGTGTTGCGCGGGCTGGCCTACCCTGGTACTTGCAGGCGCTCGGCATCACCGCCGTCCGCGGTCACGACGAGGGGCGAATCACTTGCGTAATCATGTGTACAAAATTCTAGAAATTTTTAAAAACGAATTGAAAAAAATTGCGAATTTAAAGTTTGACTTAGACTTCATGACAAAAAAAATAGCACCTGCATAGGCTGAAATAGCCAGAAAATCAATAAAATTCTAAAATTAACGAAAACGACGGCGTGTAATCCGAAGAAATCCTGAAATCTGTGTACATAGTTTCAATGAGTGGTTGCCCCTTCGGTCACGACGCCCCAGTGATCCCAAGAAGTTCCAGAGGCAAGCAGGCGAACTTGCCGCGGGTTGCGGCGGTACCCTAAACGCCCCTCGTTGTCTGCCGTGCTGCAGGTAAGGCGGATGTCGACGCTGCAGCGGCCCCCGGAATGCCCCCGGAATGCCCGCAGAATGCCCCCGGGGCGCCGAGGCTCATCATCGCCGACTGGACAGAGGCCTGGCCGGACCGGGATGCAGCACGATGGGACGGAGGATGGAGGCCCCGCAGGGCCCCGCAAGGGGAGGGGGCAGCAGGGATTCGGCGGCGCGACCTTCACAGTGAGTACTCACACAAGGCCCGGGGGCCCCGCCATGGGCCCGCCATGGGCCCCCGACGAGGACCCCGCCCGGCGCAATGACCCCCCAGGGGGAGGGGGATCACGCCTGCTCACGCCACGCCGCGCCGTCGCAGGCCCAATAGGACGGCAGCAAAGGGGCAGGGACCGCGCGCGCGGAGCAGCGGATCCTCAGTTCTGCGAGGAGCGGCGAGGCGAGGCGCGGCGCGCGCCGGGTGCCAAAATTAATACAGTACGGCGTGCCCGTTACTTGATGGTGAGTGTACCATTGTACGCCGACCGTCACAAGGCCCGCGGCCCGCGGCACGGCACGGCTTTTCCACTCGATTCAATAGCCCGGCGGGCCGAGGCGGGGGTCAGTACTACCACGCCATACCAACCCTTCGGGTCATTTTTATATCGAGCCACTAATTTAAACAGTCAAACAGCGAGGCCCGGGAGGACGCGGGCTGACGTGCTGCCCCGTCGGGCTTCAACAGAGGGAGGGCCTCGTTGTCGTGACAACGCCACTGCGCTCGCCGCCCCGCCCGCCCCGCACCGCCTCCTGGTGTGTACGGGCTACGGCCGACGCGGCGCTGTCCGAGCCACCGGCAGCCACCAGCGAGGCGACCGGCATGTTGGCACGACGCGGGCAAGGCGGAGCCGCGGTGCTACCACGCTGGCGGCGGCAACTAGCGGGCCCCGGCGGCGGCGGCCCGGCCCCTGCGCCCCGGCACGGCGCGGACGCCGACCCAGAGACCGACCCCGACCCAGACCCTGACCCCGCGGGCCCCGGCCTTGACCTCGGCGCCGGCCTCGGACTCGGCGCGGCGACCTCCCGGACCCACAGCCACACCGTGGACCCGGCAGGTGAGGGTGGGGTAAGGCAGGGTAGGGTGGTAGGGTAGGGGTAAAGGTGAGGGTGAGGGAGGGCCAGGGCGGCGGCGCACCCCGTGGAGGTAGGCAGACCCGCCGGCCAGCAGTGTTCGCTGGCTGCCTACCCGGCCAGGCTGAGAGAGAGAGAGGCAGTCCAGTCCGGCAGGCCACCGCCAAGGGAATGGAAGCAGCGGTCACCGGTTACGGAGTGGCGTGTTGTGTGCGGACGACTTGTTGCACTCCGCCGCCGCTTCGTCAGGACACCGCCACGCCGCCGCCGGCCAGGGCGTCGCGCCGTCCGATTGAATTAGAGAGGCGACAAGGTCACTTTTCCCTGTCAACATATCGACGTAGCGGAGCCGGCGGAGTCTGGCCGGGCCGGGGCCTGGGTACTGACCCTGCCCATGCCTGCTCCGGCACGGACACGGCTCGTCCTACCCTGGGTGTCATGTTCTCACCGCTCCTATCTCTGCACGCCGTGGCGTCTTGGCGGCGAAGCGGGCATGTGTGTGTGTGTGTGTGTGTGTGTGTGTGTGCGTGTGTGTGCGGCTGACAGAATGCGTTATATACGCGTGTTTGGTGGTCGTTCGCTTACTTCGGGCCTCGAATAAGAATGGCATGTCGGGGCCCTGTCGGCCCTGCACCGCACGACTGCACTGAGACGACGCTCTCGAGTCTGCACTCATTATTACATATCACGACATTGAAGGCGCCCCGGCCCCGGCCCTGGCCCCGGCCCTGGCCCCGGCCCCGGCCCCGCGCGGCCCTGTCATCTCTTCTTTTTCCCGGCCCGCCAGACTGTCGGGTCGCTGACTTTCAGCAGCGGGGTGCTAGGAGGGGATTGAACCCGCAGCTCACAGGCCGCAGGCCGCGGGCCACCATGTCATGCCAACGCCTTGCCCCATGCCCCGCAGAGGACAGCGCTCACCGGCACCTGCTGGCCGCCAGGATCCGCTTCGAGCAGCTGTACGCGGGCGTGTTGAGCCTGGCTGCCGTCCGCCCCGGGGGGTCCCCCGGGGGGTCCCCGACGTCCGCCCCCGGCCCCGCGGCACTGCGCCGCCCCCAGCGCCTCTCGGACGACAGGTGCGTGGCGTCGTCGTGGACCTGAAGGCCATGCCAAGTCACGCATCGGTGATAAAAGCACTGCTGCCAGCTGCCATGCCGAAAGCCGAGGAGTCCGAGTGGGCGGCTCGCTGCTCGCTGCTCATCGCGGAAAACTGCACACGTTTTTGGGTCGGCAGCACCTGGCGGGTGGTGGCAGACCCGGGGTCCCGGCCGCGGTCCTGGGAGGCGTTGCGGGGGCAGATGGAGCGGCAGCAGCGGCAGCTGGAGCGTGACCATGACGAGGCCAAGGCGGCGGCGGCGTTCACGTCGAGGACCTCCCGTCGAGCCTCCAGCAGCCGCGCCCCCTGGTCGTCCTGGCCGCTGCGGCGGCAGCAGCCCCCCGGCGACAACAAGGACAGCAGCGGGCCGGCGGGGGCCGGCAGCCACCTCAGGACGGCGGCCATGTTCCTCCTGGCGTTCGCGGCCGGCGTCCTGGCCGACAACAGCCTGAGCGCGTTCGTGCCAGCCGACTAGACGCAGCCGAGGCGAAGCAAAGCGAAGCGTGTTATTGCTGTCCGGAAGTGAAGTGAAACCGATGCGAACCCGCGCTGCGGTTCCCCGGAGAGGCAGGCAAGGCGGCGAGGCGCCCGGTGTGGTCTCCACGACGTCCTAATCTGTACACGCGTCCGCCGAGTGGTGTCTGGGGGCGTGGCCGGGCGTGGCGGGGCGTGGCGTCTAGGACCCACAAATCAATCAGAGCCGTGTATCTCTCGATCGCTGCTGCAGTTGCTGCAGCGGTGGGTAGGGCAGGGCTGGGCGACCCCTCCGGCTGGTGCTGCGCAGATACCATTATGAGCGCCACGCCGCGCCTAGGCAGTCTCATTTCACAGCAGCCAACCCGTCCGGCCCGGCCCGGACCGGCCCAGGGCCCACCTGCGGCGGCGGTACTCAGAACGACTAAATGTATCGGGTATTTTGTGCGCCAGACGACAAGGGAAAGGAGGAAGCGAAAACAACGTGAAGCGTTGGAATAACGGGCAGCTTAGAGCGAGTTTTTGTTCCGCAAGGACCCCGAATGCAAACGCTGACCTGTAGCAGGGCGTTCCCTGCGTGGGGATACATTCGATAGTTTGGGTATTTATGCAACAGATCGCCGGGCGGGGAACCTGTTGATTGCATGGCCCTTGTGCCCCTTTCCCTTACTTACCTGTCCCGTTCCCTGTTTCTCCACCACTCGCTGCCTGCCTTGTCTTATATTGGAATTTTCTAATCGTTTGCCGCGGTTTTGACTGGTCACGGTCATCATCATTAATATAAAATCGGTTGGTTTCGGTGTGATAATGGTCGTTTTAGTACGAGGTCTGGTTGCCAAACACTGTTAATTTCTTTTCCTTCGGAAAATGACTATAAACTGGAAGGTGTTTTAACATAAGATGCTGTTCTTTAATCCCGTACTTTTTTCTTAAGATCGGGAAAAATTGGGAAACAAGTATTTTGTTCGAAAGTTTTAACCTTTTTGTTGTTGTGAATGCAACAAGAGGAGAGGGGCTGTTTAAAGAGGAATCCCATCCACCGCATTTCTGCCTTTTGTTTTTCCCTCCTCGTATAGGCTGTGTAGTTTGTAATTTATATGACAGGGTAGGGTCCTGTCGGTGGGGTCCTGCTGGTGTGTGTGTGTGTGTGTGTGTGTGTGTGTGTGTGTGTGTGTGTGTGTGTGTGTGTGTGTGTGTGTGTGTGTGTGACAGGTTGTGCATCGCGACGCTGCTGCCTCTCTTTTGCTGCCTTTTGTATCACTGATTAATGAAGAGTCCGCTGCCCCTGCGCGCCGAGCTCGGCAGAGCCGCTTCCGTCAATAAGAGAGGCGCGGAGGACGGAGGACGCTGAAAACCCCGCCGCCGCCGCCGCCGCCGCAGCAGCAGCAGCACACCGAGGACTGATAATCGTCGGCCGTGACAAATCGTCGTCGCGGTGGCCTGGCCGCTGGAGCCACTCTGCCGCTGCAGCCACTGCCGCTGCAGCCACTGCCGCTGCAGCCACTGCCGCTGCAGCCACTGCCTCTGCTGCCGCTGCGCGTGGTGTCGGAAATGATTAATTATTCGTCCCCGCCGTGATTCACACGTTGCATCACGGACTCCTGGCGGTGCTGCGATGTGCTGCGCCTCTGGACGTCGGCGACGCCGAGGGGTCTCATCGCTCTCTGCCCGGCGGGGCTCGGGGCGCGGGGCGGCGGGGCGGAAGCGGCCCGCGGGCCTACCTCAACATCGCTCACGCGGGACGGGACAGGGCACGAGACCGAGCGCGCGCCTTGCCTTGCCTTTCGGCTTGAGGGGGCCGATATATTTTGAGCAGCCGGCGTGTGTCGTCTCCTGTCCCACTGCTACCCCCCCCCCCCCCCCCAACGCCCCGCCGGGCGCCGGGCCCGCGAAGCGCGGCCAAAGTCAGTGTCAGTGTTAGTCATGTCATGCCTGACGCCTAGCCTGCCCTGGCCAGTTCGTTGCCAGGGGGTAACGACACACACACACACACACACACACACACACACACACACACACACAGGGACATGTTTAGAGCGTTACCGGTTTTTATACCCATCATGGTGGTACTATCCGGCCGTCGTGTGTGTGTGTGTGTGTGTGTGTAATGCATGCATTGCCAGCCATAGCCGATAATTGAGGAATCGTAATAAAACAATCGCCACCACCAGGTACATCACACTAGGCACTCACATGCATACTGCGCATGCAATCATCCATCCTGTCTGTTGGAGCCTCGCGAGAAGGAATCCTGCGTCGTTAGAGCACCTCGCCGGATTGCCTCTTTGTGCGCGGCGGCCTAGGAAGTTTCGGAAAACGGCGGCGTACTTCCGAACTGCCTGCAGACAAATCAAAACAAAAAATAGTACAACAAAAAAAAAACGGGAACTGCTACGCTGAGCGCCTGCGAGTGTCAGGGTAGGCCAGCCCGCTCGACACGCGTGCATGCAGAGGTCGGCGTTGCCTACCCATCCGGCGCCACGTGCGCTGCGAGCCGTCCGTACGGCGGCGCGGCGTTGGCTGTCTGGAAGCTGCAGCTCCGGGCGCGGGGGGAGGTGGGGGTGGGTTATTTATACAGCCGAGCGCGCGCTCTGCTGGCGAAAAATGGAAGCAGCAACACGCTTACCGAGACAGCCGTGTGTGTTCAACACCTGCACCCACCCGGCCCGGTGGATGAGTGATTTAGTGCTCCATTACTCACGGAATATCCTATTCTCTGTCTGATCCCGCGCTTGGCGGGGGGTCGGCCGGACTGGGCAGACTAAACAGGTTGAGCCGGGCCGAAAAGCTGCACAGCATGGCACGGCACAACGGCACAGGCCCCTTGACAACTTGCTACCGGACCGGCAGGAGCTCACGCACCTCCCAGCACTCTGTGCGCAGGCTGTGAGCAGGCTGTGAGCAGGCAGTGCGCAGCCTGAGCCGCCGCCGCTGACACTAATCCAGCGAGATGTCTGCCGAGGGATTGTGCGTTGGCAGTCCTGGCGGGGCACGGCGGCCCGCCCTGGCCAGTGCCGCGAGTAGCCAGAGCCGGCGCACGCGGTAATCGACGTAACACCGTCCGCTCCGCTGCCTCCCGGCCCCCAATGCTTTTCTGGTCTTGTCTGACCTTGTCGGCTGGCCGCGGGTGGCGTCTGATATTCTAAATTGTGAACGGAACGACCAACTAACCGCGCTGCTAACCGCCACGCCGCACACCCTTTAACTCCACGGCTATCCCTTCGGGTAGGGGTTGTCGTCCAAGAGCACACCATATCTATATCGCCGCAGTAAAAAAAGATAAAAATAAAATATAATTGAGGAACGAACAGACTCCGCCTCGGCGTCCGTCCGCACTAAAGAGCCCCAATAAAGGGGGCCATCCCGTCGGGGCGCCGTAAAGCTGACCAGTGGATGGATGTTCTTCCTATAATAAACAGACACCAGTGATGACGATGAACCCTCGGCCCCGGCGGCCGCCATGGCGGACAGATCAGCTGCAATCGTACAGTAGTGAAGTCCGGGGCCGGGGGGCGTGACGCGTGCGGCACCGGCCGTCACTGACCGCCGAGGGGCTTTCACTGACCAGTGCGGCGCTGGACAGAAGGCGTCCGAATATCAATGGAGATCACCACCGGCACGGCTCGCGGATGAGTCGGCGCGGCCTGGTCCGGCCGAGTCCGAATGGCGTTATGTAAACCCCGCTACAGGTTAGGGCCGTGTCCCGCGCCGTGCCGTGCCGTGTGGCGTCGTGTCGGCGTGTTATGACACCTGAATAGAGACGGCACAGCGCGGCAGGATTAGTGTAGTGGCCATCGAGCTGGCGGGGGTCGTCCGTCGTCCGTGCCGGGCTGCGGTGCCGGGGGGAGGAGGCGAGTCATCGGGCTGGACAGACCTGGGCAGGGCTGGAAGGGCTGGCAGGGCTGGAAGGGCTGGAAGGGCTGGCAGGGCTGTGTCAATACAGAATTCTAATTGCGGGGCTGGCTGGCTAGCAGGGCTGGCAGGGCTGGGCAGGGCTGGCAGGGCTGGCAGGGCTGGCAGTGCTGGGCAGGGCTGGCAGGGCTGGCAGGGCTGGCAGTGCCTGGCAGGGCTGTCAAGGCTGGCAGGGCTGGCTGGCTAGCAGGGCTGGCAGTGCTGGGCAGGGCTGTCAGGGCCCTAACAAAACTAGAAAGCATGCCTTAGACATGCTTCGGGCATGCTTTGGCCACTCCTAGGGTGTTTAGAGGATGTTTGAGGCACGCCCTACCATGCACGCGAAAGCACGGCTGGGGTGTGCACCACGTTTAGACCGTGTGTGCGTGAGTGGTACCAGTTTCCACTATGCACAACGCGTGGCGGCGCGTGCTGTCAGGGCTGGCTTGCTAGCAGGGCTGGCAGGGCTGGCTGGCTAGCAGGGCTAGCAGGGCTAGCAGGGCTGGCAGGGCTGGCAGTGCTGGGCAGGGCTGTCAGGGCTAGCAGGGCTGGCAGGGCTGGCAGTGCTGGGCAGGGCTGTCAGGGCTGGCAGGGATGGCAGGGCTTGGCCCATGGCTTGGCCGGCTGCAGCCATGGAGCCCGGCCGCCGCAGCTCGTTCTGGGGGAAGCGACAAGTCACTCCACTCATTGCAGACGAACAGACCACACCGCCACTGTGATCACCGGACGCAGTCTCTTTGTAACCACGCGGCGGTCAAGTCCCTCCTCCTCCTCCTCCTCCTCCTCTTCCTCCTCCTCCTGCTCCTCCTGCTCCTGCTCCTCCTCCTCATACGGGCAGGTCGATATGCGTGTTTGCGCGCGGGCCTCTCACACCAGACAGGCATATGCCAGCCGCGTCCGACTGCAGTTTACAGCCTACTGCCCTCATCTCCGCGAGGTTAGGCGGGTCTCGGCCCCGGCGGTCCCGGTCCTGTTGCGGTGCGCGGCTCTCCGCAGACACGGAGAAGGCAAACGCTTTTTTTTTTTTTTTTTTAAATTTGCGGGCGGTCGACGGATGGTTGCAAATAAACGTCGCACGGCTTGAGAACGACACAATGTTGTCGTAGCCCACATCCGCAGCCCTGAAATAGACGAGAGCCCCCGCACGGCCGGGACGCCGCGGGACGCCGCCGCCGCTGCCGCTGCCAATAAGCTGCACCGCGTTTTGCTGAGCGAAGCGAAGCTCACTGTGGGCTTCTGCAAAGAAGAAAAATTACGATCCCCCCCGGATACCTATAGTTAAGCATAGGTATCTTACTATTACTATATGTCTTCATCCTATCTTTGGCTAGATTTAACACAAATATATATAAATATATATATATTTCTAGGTTAGGCTAGGTTAGGTTAGGCTAGGTTAGGTTAGGCTAGGTTAGACTAGGTTAGGTAAGGTTAGGTGTGGTAGGTTAGGCTAGGTTAGCTGTATATATGTAGATATGTATATATATATATACCTATCTTCATCGTATCTTTGGCTATCCAAAGGGTAGGTTAGGTTAGGTTAGGCTACGTTAGGTTAGCCTAGCAATAGGTATTGTTGAAAAAAAAATAGGCATGCTTAAGTTTTGGCAAAACACTTGCATAACATACAATTACTGCAAAGGATTCATAATGTGCAGCCGCATATCTATTAGCACCTGTCTGTCCCTCTTTTATCGGGCCGCAGCCGCGAGCGCAGCATTAGGCCCGACGGGCCCTGGCAAGTATTTCAAGTTAGCGGGGGTTCTGGGCTCGGACAGCGTCCCCGGGGGTCCGCAGTGTCCACACGCGTCCCCCGTCCGGTCCGGGTGCGAGGCGGTGCAGTGCAGTGGGCGTCTGCAAGCAGAGCTCCCAGCTCTGTCGGTCCGCCCCGCGTCCGCCCCGCGTCCGCCCCGCGTCCGCCCCGCGCTGACTCGTAAAATGTAGTTTGTTCTCGAGTCCCTCCGCGCAGCGCAGCTGCCTCGGGTATTGCGGTTGTCCTGTCCTCTCCTCGCGGTGCGGAGAGGAGGGGCGATTGTTTTACAGCCATCGATATTATCGGACATAATTTCTTAATTCAGCCACGCTGAGCGGCAGCGGGGCCGCACCCCGACACGCCCCAGACACGCCCCTCCCCCCTTCTTGCACCCTGCGGCCCCGGGTGTGGCTGGTGCAGCATCCGCTGTATTGTTTCCAATAAACGACACACACACACACACACACACACACACACACACACACACATGGGCGCGTGCAGTTTGCTAACCATCTGGGGAAATCGTTGTCGACGAAACAAAAAAGGGAAAGCCACGAAAACTGCAGCGCGGTGCTTGGGGAGCTAGGCGAAGGAGGTGGGACAGGAAAAAAATAATAATTATGGGATAGTCTCTAGCCTTCTACCTTTAATAAATTTCGAATGCGTCTGCTGTTTTTCTTTTCAGTTTTTTTCCACCATTTGTTTGAAGTGTGAATAAGGCGCCGCGCTCTCACTCACGCTGACTTACCAACCTGTCCGGCAGAGAGATTATGGCAAGGTGTCAGCGCGCCCACAAGCGACCCCCCCCCCCCCCCCCACACACACACACATACACACACACGAACACACGCACACGCACGAAAATAAGACGCCAATAGTCACAGGCGCCCGCTGGTGCTGTACTCTAGGGGGCGCGCAGTGGCATGGCATCGTAAAATTGGCGGCAAACGATACTACACGGCTCCGAGCAGAAGTCAGAAGGAGGAGGCGGTGCATCCGGCGCAGCGCGACAGCGAACAGCGACGCGACACGGGGGCACATCACCGTTACACACCGGCTAGGGGAATTGCTCTTTTTTTCCTGCCCCCGCGCGAGGCCCATCGCTGTGGGGCGATATATGTGCGGCCATCGTTACCATCACATAGTACATCTGCTGCGCTGCAAAAACGCGGAAGCGGAAGGAAGTGGGTTGTTTTAGGACGACCAGAAAGAGTTGGCGTGTGAAATAGAAAGTGTGCGAGAGGAAAGGGTATAATGGCTGCTTTTAGATGCTTTTAGATTGCATAATAAAAACGCCAGAGCGATATGCATTTGTTTCTTTCAAAACGTTCAACACATTTTTTTTTGTGGTGGCAGTATTTTATTTCCTTCTTTTTCCGGCGCGTGTGCATGTGTGTGTGTGTGTGTGTGTGTGTGTGTGTGTGTGTGTGTGTGTGTGTGTGTGTGTGTCAGTGAGTGTCGCAGCACCTTTCGATTATTTAGTCGCGAACCGAACTCTCCACGGGTGGGTGAGCGTGCGAGGCGACGGCGACGCCACGCTCTGTCGCCTTTGTTGCCATGTTCGTGCCGAGGCCTTGTTGTTGTTGCTGTTGCTGCTGTTGTTGTTGGGGCAGGACAGGGTAGGTCCTTGCCGCGCCCGCTCCTCCTCCCGCAGTGGAACACTAACCTATTTGGATTTTATGTGTTGGCGTTAAGGTGATTTACACCCGGTGTGTGCATGGCTTGGCATGGGCTGGTCACTGTCATTGTTTGCGACGCGTCAAACGACACACACTCACACACACACACACACACACGCACGCACGCACGCACAGAGAGAGAGAGAGAGAGAGAGAGAGAGAGACACGCAAACACAGACACACACACACTCGTGTGCGCGCGCGTACGCCTCTATGGGCACAAACAGGCAGCCGTTCGCAGGCCGCGGCGTGAAGGACGCGTATGGTGTTTGACCGTTCGCACCTATGCTCTGGTCAAGCCCTTTCGGCCTGACTGCGCCCGGCCGAGCCACGGTCTGTATGGCGGCCCGGCCCTTACCTCCCGCGGCTCCCCCCCCCCCCCCCCCCCCCGCCCGGGCTGCCCCCGGCGGCGAGGCCCTCAGGGCGGGGCGGTATGTTAACGGTACGACACGTAAACAGAAGGAGGAGGTAGGTGGGGGCCGCAGCAGACACAAACACACACGCACACACATGATGAGAAAAGTGGCGGAAACTTTCGGCCATCATTATGGGAAGGCGCAGCAGCAGCAGCAGCAGCAAGAGCGGGCATTCATCCGTCGGCATGACGTACAAAAACAACCAGAGCAGACGCCACGTGCGGCGCGGGTTCGAATACGGGCAGCGTCACCTTTTTTTTTTTTTTTTTACCGACTACTTTAATCGCTCGAGGTGTGAGCCGGAGGAGGAGAATCAGCTACGGATCCTCCTCGCGGCCGTGAGGCCGTGGGGGCCGTGCCCGTGCCTGCGCCATGACGGGCCGGAGGCTCCTGGAAGAGGCCGTCCGTGGCGAGGGAGGGGAGGAATGCCACGGAGCGGACGCCGCGCATTCTCAGCTGGCGGTGTGTTTTCGGGGGCGGTGGCCGGCGGTGAACGACGTCCTCGGCACATTCCTCTGCGCACCACCACCGCCGCTTTGAGTCGGCGACACGCCTTGCAGGCCGCGCCGCGCGCTGTCGTGGTCCTGGTGGTGGTCAGCGACACCGACGCGGCAGACGCGGCGGGGGGCGTGCGCGACAACGTGATACCCCGCCGCCCTCGCCGGGACGGGACGGGATTATACTACTCTCGCGGTACACGGAACGCATTCCAGACATGGCCAGCTAGGCACCGCGGCACCGCCGGGCACCGCCGGGCACCGCCTGTTCGCCATCTGTAGCCGCGCCGTCGGCAGGGGACGGGACGGGACGGGACGGGACGACATCTTTGCTGGGTCACCGCCCGCGCCGGGACGCCCCGCCCTCCCCACGCCGGACACGACCGCACCGCGTACGCACCGCGCCCCGCCCACCCCGCCCGATGCGGTTGGACTCCGTGGAGGGCGGTGCGGAGGGCGGCGGCACGTTGGCTCCATTGTCCGCAGCCCAGCCCGCGGCGTCGTGATGTGAGCACGGCGCCCGCAGCTCAGTCTGCAAGGGTAGGCTGCCCGCCGCCCTCTACCCGCCGGTGCGCCCAGGACCACTCTTACTTTCGCCGGCCGCTGCGTGGACCCGCTCCACCGGGGTGGTGATGTGCGCGACTGTACAGGCGGAACCGACGACACGGGCCGCACCGCAAGGGGCCGCAGGCTCCGCAGGCCCCTGCCGCAGTGATGGAAACAAATGGGACTCGCGGCCAATTGCTTCTGACTTGACCATCATATCGAGGGCCTTTACGCCGCTCTCCGCCAGTCTCTCACTCTTCTTCTCAGCACCCCCCCCCCCCTCCCTCTTTCCTCTCTCTCTCTCTCTCTTCCCTCTCTCCCTCCCTCCATCTCTCCCTCTCTCCCCCTCCCTCTCTCTCCCTCCCGGTAATTCAGCTTGTCTATGGTGACGCACAGGCGTCCACCGAGAAGTACGACCGTCATCGTTAACCACGACTTTGATGTCTTCGTCACGTCGAGAGTACCACTAAGTATCATTCTGGTCACTGATGCGATGCGGCGTCCAGCTCCGTGAAGCGGTGGTGTGTCATACTTGCTGCCCGTCCCCCGGCCCCCAGGGGTGCACTGCTATGCGGCGGCTGTGCGAGGGAGGCCGGACTGCAGACTGCGCCGCTGGAGCTCGGAACGTGCCGCCCATGAAAACCAACGACGTATATTTAGCAGCAACTGCCAACAGCCATGACGCCCCATACGTGATCCAGGGGCGGGGCGGGGTGGGACCGGGATCATCCTCTCCTCACTGACGCTGACGACACGGCGCCTGCTGGGTAGGCAGCCCCGCGGCCTTCCAACGCACGCGCGCACTGCGGGCTGGCCTACCCCGGCATTCGCAGGCGCTCGGCGGCGCCGGCCCCGTACAGACGACGACGCCCAGTTGTGCACACTCTTAAAAACATGAATGCTTGATTCAAAGCTATTTTGATGCGAATCTTGTACTCTTGTGGGATTTTCTTGATTTAAGAAGAATCATCTGCGTACATCAACCGCTTGACACTAGCATATGATGCTTGAGGCACGTATTGTATTCTTCGGGCAGGCAAATGGCAGCCCTCAGTCAGGCATCATATAATTCAATCAAGCATGATATGCGTGTGATATTTGGTGGTGCAGGCATAAAATAGGCTCAACTCAAAGCAATATTATGCTTAAATCGTGCATTCATTTTTGAGAGTGCGCCGCGAGTCCTTGCAATTAGTGCTACCAGTCTGCGCAGTCTGCCCGGCCTGTCCCGGGTCTTTGGCAGTATGTAGTGCGCGGAGCGGGTGTGCGCGCCCACGGAGGTGGTGAGCGTCAAGGCGAGGACCGCGGTGCACACCGCCGACACGCCGTGCACACGCCGCCGACATGCCGTGCACACGCCGCCCATCCGTTCATTGATTACGCGCGTGGACCGCAGTGCTCACACACTAACACACACACACACACACACACACACACACACACACACACACATATACAAACACGCACGCCGACCGCGGCTTAGCGTAATTGTTGGATGCCCTCCAAGTCTGTCTTGTGTGTGAAAGAGTGAGTGAGAGTGTGTGTATGGGGGGGGGGGGGGGGAGATTTTAGTGGAAACCACCGATCACTGCCCGGCGGTGGTTACGGTACGGGTGGCCGCTGGAGACAGACAGCCCCCCCCCCCCCCCCTCCGCTCACTAATACCGGAGATGCATTAAAAAGGTAGCCAGTGGGATCTCGCGCGCACACGACAACCCGAGCGGGGCGCGAAACTGCCGAGCCTTATAAATGGTGGTAAACCGTTTACGTTCACGACCGATACCGGACACCGGCGGGCGGGGCGTGCCCCCCCCCCCCCCCCCCCCCCTACCCCTGCAGGTCAAGGGACAGCAGAAAGTGTAAGAAACGCACGCAGACGAGCGGCAGGCGACACTTTCTGGTACGCCATGCCAAAGGAGGAGGAGGAGGAGGAGTACGGACACGCGTCAAGGCTGTTGGTATCAACAGAACAGCGGCCAGGTGTGTCCGCTCCGCAAACACAATGAGAATCAATGTCCCCGCCACATAATTACAGAGATTTATGCCAGCTGGGGATCAGGCTGGGCCTCGCCGAGCCGAGCAGGCCCACGGGCTTCGCCCCGCCCGCCCGCCCGCGCTGCTGTCTAATTTATGGCCCTACTCACGCATGATCGGTCAGGGGAGACGAGACGCGACGCGATGCGACGCGACGCCACCCTCTCGGCGCGGCTGCTGCTGCCGCTGCTGCTGCGACCGCCGCCGCGGCTGCTGCCGCTGCTGCTGCCCCCATGCATCCTTCCGGCATTACATATGTATATTGGTCGCTGCTTATCTTATCGGGGCGACGTATTTCACTGCCGCCTGTCCTCTTCCGCTCCGGGCTCCTCCGGCTCCTCCGGGCCCCCTCCGGCCCCTCTGCGCTATGCAGCTCGCGGACGCCGCCGCTGCCGTCAGCCTTGGCGTATCTCCCCGGCCAGCGGCGCCCGGAGTCGTAGACGAGTCGCCATGGCGAGATGGCTGCAGGGGCTGCACTGCTAAAAGATACATAAAGAGAAAAATGAGTCCAGAAAAAAAAAATCCGTCTCGTCTGGTATTTGAACCCGCATCGTTCGTTAGTGTGTTGTGCGTCCGTGTGCTATCAGTGTGGGGGTTTCCCCGCAGGCCGCGGGACGGGCCGGCTGTGTAGTAGGAGTCGTCGTACACGCGAATAATTTATGCGACGCCATATCTCATCTCATCCGAAGGAAGAAGAGAAAAAACAATGTAGTACGCGCGATATGTTGTGCTGGCGCTGGTTCTGGCGGGGTGGCTGTGTCGGGTCCGCTCGGCGGGGGTCCGTCCCGGTGGCTCTTGTTGAGACCCTTTCACCCCTGCCCGGCCCGGCCCCAGCCTGCCTTTCGCTCTTGTATATTTTTCGAACACCGCGTCAGGACCTTTCCGATGTCATTTTATTGGCCCTTAAATTAAGCGTGTATAAGACGGAGCGAGCCGGACGAGCAGCAGGAAGCGTTACTCGGCTCCTCCCATTTTTCTTCCACGCGGCCAGGACACGGGGAGGGGGGGGGGGGGGGGAGGAGGGCAGCAACGCCAAACCTCGTCGGCGGTCGTTAGTAAAGCCACTACCCGATATTCGTTTGCCCCCCACTCCCCGCCACTCCAGGTAGGCTGTAGCGCGCGTGATAATAACTGATGGTACACGGCTGCCCTGGGCTGCCCTGGGCTGCTGCCCAGCCGTGGACGTCATCGTAGATCCTTATCAACATTAGAATTATTCCACTGTAAACGAGAAAGTCGTAATCATCGCCCGAAATTCGTGGGGGGATAACCAAGGGACAGCAGCGTACTGCTCGAAATTTGGTAAATTTCTGATTGAGTGCTGCGCTGGTGGTTGGTTAAGGACGCCCCCCACACCTCCCTTCTCACATCTGCCGAATTTCACACCGTTTCCCCCTCAACCTGCCCTATGACTTACTACCTGACGTCTGACGTCACGCCTCCGCCTCCCTGGATAGGCCGGCAGCT